>JAQIYE010000652.1:0-11297 GCA_034699765.1 Xenyllodes armatus
TGGCCTAAAAATGCCGATAAAAGCTTCTTGCTCACTAATTTGTACAAATACGAAAAGAATTCTTGAAGCCAAGAAACTTCAGTTATTCTGTTAAGACAATTACAACGCATTTAATGTGATCTAGTAATTATCAAGTTTAACGGCGTTCTTAATGGATGAATGTAAGAAAACATATTATGTCATCATTGTCATCTCATGTGACAATTGACGAGCCTTACCTTTAGAGTTTGACGAAAACACACTTTTCTCTCTTGAACCAAATGCTTTTGAAAAGCTCCAACGACCCAACCCCCAAAATTCTCAACAAATCACAGATTCCACTGGAGGATCCCACCTTTATTATGTTTTCAGTAAACTGGTTTTCCAACTTTGGAATCTTGGCCAACCCACCTTGCCGTCTCGAATTGACCTTGAAATTGAGAATTTTACACGTGCTTATGCTTGAGGGAGGAAATGTGGATTTGTCACCTCGTAATTAAAATGTCAACGCCAAGGTACTTACCTACCTACGAGAACCACCGCGCCGTTACGAGTAGCTTGTACTCGTAACCCAAAATTGTCTACTTTTTCCCTGAGCCGTGATTGATCCTCTTGCAGCAGCAGAGAATCGACTTGAGTTACTCATCAATATCAATCGATTTTCTACAAGCCAAAGATGATAACAACTACAACTAATTTCATCCAGGAGCCTCTTCTTCATCCGGACAAAAATTTCGAATATGTCCTGATTTCGCCAAAAAACTAAAAAAAACTATAAAATCTGTAATTTTTATTAAAGCAATTTCAGAAGGTGTGTTGAAAATTCACTGTATTCGAAGCTATTTCTTGGACTTTTTCCTCCTTCCAGATTTCGGTCTTTTTTAATGCGTAGACTTAACTAATGAAAGAAGCCTAGTAGAAACCACAGAGGAGTCGGGCATTATTTAGAAGAATCATCGGATCTTATTAGACTTTCATGAGGTTTTGGCTTTTATACTAACAAAAGAAGCATTTTTGGATCCTGTCCTGGCTGGACCTGTATATATGTTTGTATTTATATATATGAATGGCTATGACGTTCCAGAGGTTCCAGAATGGATAAATAGATGAGGAACACGAGCTGAGGACATGTGAGAAGAGTGTGGGGAGGGGGTTATTCGGAGTGGAATAGAATCCGGGTATCAGGGGGGGGAGAGTTTGGTTTGGAGAAACAGTTGTTATTTTTTCCTTCTACCCGGATTAGGGGTTTTCCCTGAGAAAGCATGAAAGGATTCTATTCTCATGAAAGAATTACCGTAAAGGGAAAGCAAAAGCCTTGATTCGAAATAAAAAGAGTGTAAAAGTTTTGAGATTGAGACTTTGACCCCATGACCTTATTCTGATAAATTGAAATATTTTAGACCGATCACGAGAGGTATTATGTGATGGTGCTGTCTGTCCGTCACCGCTTCCATGAAAAAATGCGGTCATTTGCCATTAGGTCAGTAGCGCATTTTGCTTCACTCGGAAGCTATGATTAAGGTAGGTCTAATATCAGATTTCATTTGTAAAACGGGGCTAGACTATTTATTGACTAAATTTGAATAAACTTTAATTTGGATGTGAAGCAGTTAAATGATTTCTCTGGAATTTGCTTATTTGCGTTACGTGAGATCGTTGCAATTGAATTAGTATATTTGCGTTGGTCAACATGAGTCTCCTGCATGTTCGCTTTATCGCACAAATTTTCCTGCATCGAATTGGGAGATTTCATAAAAGAAGTGAGAGCGAGTACATTTTGAAAATTTTGCTTAATTCTTATTGTATTTTGCCCTGAAAGGGAGCATTGCAAAACAAGATAGTGCAAGAGAAAATTGATTTTGGTTGTATGTGTTCTGCTCTTCTTTAAGTTCAATATAAATGGCATAATCCAAATTGTCTATTACTTTGTTAATTCTTTGAGCCAAAATCATTAAGACTCAATTGTCAATTTTTATGCTGTATTCAAATGGAGAGGCAGTAAACACACTGTAAATATAACTTTTGTTTAATTGCCAAAAAATTACAAAATCCTCAGTCAACACAAATACTGTACAACATTTTCACTTTCTACGTCATAGTCATAATTTTCTTTGCCAAAACAGATGGAACAACAAGTTGCCAATACTGATATCTGAAGAAGTACATGCAATTTTAAAATCCTTGAGCATTTTGTTGAGGTTGAGCTCAAGCTGAGCTGAGGTCAATGTACAAATTTTGAAATTATTCCAAAAGATGATTTTTTGGCCGTTTCTCAAAGATGAGGATGGAACTTATTTGCAAAACCGTAAACTTGCAAAAACGCGTTTGAAAATTCGTTGGTCGATCCTTCCGCTGTGTGTCATCAATTGAAGTTAATTTTTAACAAGTTATTTTTGATGGAGATTTATGTTATTGTTCTGACCTTGATTTTGGTTATATCTTTGTCTTTGTATATGTATTTTTTTTTGCCCCGGAACGGAATCATTTATAACTAGACAAAATGATTATGATAAATCAGATAAATGAATGGCCCATAAAAGTAATCTAACAACAAAAATCGCACGTGTGGGATTGAGGGTGGATTTGGGTCCAACAATCAATGACCTTTTGGCTATTTGATTGGATATTTTGTTTCACCTTGAACCTAATAAATAAATTTTTGAGTTCAAATGTAAGCATACTTTGTGGTATTTCGCAAAAAGTCGGGATGCAGTAAATAAACACTTGAATGACTTTATTAGCAAAGAAAGTTATTATCAAAGTATTGGTCATAAAAGTACATGATTTGGGCCATACGTGAGAAATCCACACAAGACATGACCCAGATAATTGATGTCATGCTCATAAAGGCGTAACCTAAACTCACTGGAATCTCAATACGTCTATTTCGCAAAACTGGAGCCCTAACGGTAAAAAGCATTTCTCTAAACTATTTATGAAGCTAGCGGAAAATGTCCATCGTCGAAAATTTGATGATGCTTAAAATCTGAATTGAAAATTAAACTTCCGGTTTATAATGATCCGGGATAAACTAATTGGATTGTTGACATTTGCTAAAAAAAGCCCTAGAATTTTTTGATAATGAGCGATTCAAGAAACCCTTTTGAACTCTAAAACAGTTCATCTTCACCAAGCTAGAAATGTCGTCCAAAATTTGGAAAATTCTCAAAATCTTCATTTTAATACAATTTTCTATCGAGCCAACTTTGGCTCGTTTTAGCTTTTACTCAAAACCAAAACACAGTGACGTCCTCTTTGTCGTTGAGAACTTTCAAACAATTCAAAGGACCATCTTGACCCAATCCTTTACTCATCAAATTGCTGTTGCTCCACCGTCTCAGGTCCAGGTCAGACCATGTAATCACTATGGGTCAATCACAATTGAAGTATATGCAAAGACTAATTGGTCTCAACTACAATACCAGGTTTGATTTTCCAGTTTGATTAACATTTTATACATCTGCAAATTCAAAGACCGCGATAGCCCACGAGCCGGATACTGACCTTAATAATAATATGCTAACTTGTTAATATACAATTAAGGCCACTTGTAGCGTGACATGGCTATTTCATTCAGAGAAACTCATTCCTCGTGGACGATTTGAGTTAAATTCTCGAGTTTATTACCTCAACTCTACAACTCGAGCTCCATATGAAATTTACGGGATCAAGCGACAAAAGTTATTTCGGAAACAGTTGAAGGCTAAAAACTTTAGCATCACGGAACAATTTCAATTAACACGAAGGAGAGAATTTGATGGTGTACAACTTCATGTTTCAAAAGTTGTGAGTGACTGCTGGCCTAAAAAATTAGAAACATTCATAATTAGGCTTCGAAAATAAGTTCGAACATTTTTTTTGTCCAGGAACATCCATCCATCAAAATCGTGTCAGGGAGGGAACCCCTGGGGGTCCCACCATGGGCTGGTGAAACCCTCTCCTTCTTTATGTTTGCTTATATGCAAGACTACCTAAATTTTACGTAGGGTCATCATTATCATGAGAATGACAAATGACCTCTAAAAGTCCCTGAAGGTACGATTTATGCTTAAATTTTATGCTTAGGGTTCAATATTTTCGAGCAAGGACATGGGTTGGGTCAGGGGATGGTCATCCCTCTGCAGAAAACCTGGGAATGAGTGACCTCATTGATCGACATAAAGTTGACCTTGCACTAAGTAATACAGGACTTTGGCCAACTCGAAAGTATCGCTTTCTATTTCCAACACAAGTGTATAAGTAAGGGGCAGTATTTTTAAAGGTCATGTATTGGCAAATTTTGGCAGCTTTTAATTGACCTCTTAGAGAATTGTACATATTTTACCATCCATTGGTTGGATCATCTGGAGTTGGAAATGCACTGGCCCTTCAATTACCAGTTTGGTTCTGTTTTGCTGGGGTCATTCTCATAACCCTTCTGTCTTCTGGCTTCTTTTTTAAATGTCGTGCAAGACGACTATTTATATGGACTTTGGCTGTGATCACTGAACAAGGTGGGATATTTCCAAAATGCATGAATGAGACCTCCAATTTTTATTACTATGTGTCAAATATGTTAAATCCTGACAGGTCAACGGGAACCAGTTCCACGATACCCATTCTCTGCCCGTGTCTTCATATTTTTCATGTCCCTGTTCAATTGGCTCTTTTTTGCATTTTTGTCTGCAACCCTCGTCTCAGAATTTATCGTTCAAGACGAAATTCGAAGCCTGGCTGACCTTATTCATCGTGAATACAGCTTTGGGTTATGGGAGGATTCTATCCTACACAATAGTTTTAAGGTACATGAACTGGCCAATGGTCAAATTGACTTTTGATGGCCTCTGCCATCAAATAAAGATGTATAATGATTTTGATCTTGCAGTTTGGATTCGTCACGGATGATTCACCCTTGGGTCCACTCCTATCTAAATACACAAGTTTTGCAACAGAATTTGAAGGGGCACAGGAAGTGGTTTACAATCAAAAATTTGCCTTTATCACTGGACAAACTATTTTTAAAGATTATTCAAATATTGCTACTGACCTCCCTCTTTGTGGGAACATGAAGCAATTGATTGTTCCAGGACAAAAACGTTGGGGAAGTTCATTTGTTGGGCTCGATTCGGAATTTGCGGATTTTTTCAATTTAGCGTAAGTGTTGTTTTGAAGTAATAATTCTTCATATAAATCGGACTCGAAAAGAATCGAGATCCTCAACAGGAGGCTCGAATTCAGACTCGGATTGCTATAAACAAAAATGGTTGTAGTGATCATGGCTCAACTCAGAGACTCGACAAAGTGCACTGGCCATCTGGCTCGCCGGGACGACCCAGATGGCTTTATAAGAGTCGAATCTGGATATCCCGGCCCGGCTCGGCTGGAGTCTCGAGTCCACAGGAACAAATATTGAAATGTTTCATTTTTTTTACAGGAGGGTTAATATGATGCAAACAGGGATCATGAGTCTCCTCCTTCGTTTTGTTGCTCGAGACGCCCAAGTCGACACTCCAATGTGTATTACTGAAACCCCAAAATCTAAACGAGTAAATCTAAAGGAAATTGCAATCATTTTTGAAATTTTTACTGGTGGACTCCTCCTTAGTACAATTATTTTTGCGATTGAGGTCATGGTGACTTTATTTAAGAAAAGGCAACTTGAGGAGGAAGTGGACAAAGATGTAGTTTTTGTTGGAAATGCTAAAGCTAAATAATATAGCGATTTTAGATCGCTGATTGTCTAAAAGGCAATTGGTTAAGTACAAGATAAAAGGCATAGAAGCAAAACCTTAGAGGTCAAATGTCATTCAATAATCTCAATAATTTGAAAAACACTGAAACAGAACTTACTGAGTTACACAAAATGCAAATATAAATATACGTAGTAGCTGTAATACCAAAACACGTAATAATAAAAAATACGTTGAGTAAAAATGGGAGTTATGAGTTGAAGTTTCTTCCCCGGGTCTAGATGAGTCGAGGTCAAAAGGTCATTGAACTTGAATTAATGCAAATAGGTCGTTGTGGTAGAGACTGAAGAAACACTAGAGGCTCGACTCATTGGATCCACAACATGGTATTTTTCAGAAAGAGTCTCCACAAGGTCAACGTAATGTCTCATGGCCTCCAAGGTACTCATTCCCTTAAGGGTCCCCCATGCCCTTGCGTGTGCAATCATTTCGGGTCCTTGTACAAACAATTTTGGGTTGTCTGTTCCAAAAAAGTGATCAAAAATGTTCAGAAATGAAAACTATTGAAATTTCAAAGAATTATTAAAATAAGGTCAAGGGTCAGAGGTCAAGGCTTACTCAGGAGTCGCCAATTATTCCCATCCCCTTCTGTAGCTTGTCTAAAGAGAGCTTGAAGTTCAGAAACTTCGGCATCAGTCAGGATTTTTCCAGAAATCATTCTTCGGGTTTTGCCAGTCGCCCTTGCGAAATCCTGTTTTTTATTAGAAAAACAGTGCAAAAATGTTCAAAATTCAAGATTTTGAAAATAATTTTAAGTTTCGACTGTCAAAATTAATTGAAATTGACTTTTTGGACTTTACCCTGTCCAACTCAGCTTTTTCTTGAGCTAGTGCCATTTTGTATACTCGTACTTATGTAAACTTTCACTTTTTCTTGAGAAAGTTCACTAAATTATGAAGAAATCAGAGCTAGGTATGTACTCCTGGACAATTCTGTAAAGAATGACATATGGAGGTCAAGAAGGAGCTCATGGTGGAAAATTTACTGGGATTTTTTGGAAAACTATTATGAATTGACTTTCATGATGGATTGCGTGTTTGTTTCATCAAAAGTTACTGTTTTTGGGTATAACTCACAATAGTCACAGTCACAGGTTCATTAGTGTTCAACAAAAGCTCAAAATTGTATACCAATTTTCTCCTGTAAAAACTTTGTTTTACTGGATATTTGATATACTTGTCCATTCTTAGGTCTGCTCTTACCATTTTTGCATGGAATGCTGCATGCGGATATCGATTTTTGCAAAAAGGTTTGTATTTTGCACAGAGTGCTCCAGTTTCCAGGATTTCCACTTCCAGTGGATCTTGGAACGGCACGGAATCTGACCAAGTCAACAACACTTTGGATCTAATTTGGTCATAAGGATTTGTATTGTCTTGAATATTTTTAAGTCCGGGTCCGACCCGATGAGAGTCCTTGAATATTTTATGGGTCTCTGAACTGGAACACGAATCCTGGTGTGTCTGGGATGGCTACCCACTACCCAGTAAAGTTCATTTTGGATTTCTTGGAACTTTGATATTTGCAATTTCCTATGCCACTGACCACTTATTGTTCTCCTTCATTTCCATTGTTCCCTTCCAACACCTGGATTTTGCATGTACATCAAAGAAATTGCGACTTTCATGAAATTCGACCACCAAAAGCTATATAATAATAGGGACTAAAAACTAAAAATATTTGAGTCCAGCATGACTCGAACTCGAAAAGGTTGAAAGTGACTCGGATTTGTTCACTACACGAGTTTCAACACCAGAATACATATAATTCGGACTCGTTAAAACATGTACTGTTGAATCAAAACGATTTCAACATTTCTTGTGTATTCAATGAAATTCATTTTTTCTTCAGGATTTCCAGTAAAGTTTCTTATGTTCTACACACGCAAGAAATCTTTTATGGAATACATATGGCATTTTTAACCTTGTCAAAATCGTTCAATTCAATTGATCAAAGAATCATGTTTTTGAAGAAGTTATGGGTCATATATGATATATGTCACGTCAGAAGGTTAAGAAAGAGAGAGTATGAATGATATGTTGTCCATCATGAGATCAAGGGTTTGTTTCTATTGACATGAATGACCTTTGACGTTTCCAGTTTTAATATGATGTCTTCCTCAAAATAAGTAGAAGGAGTTATAGGAGCTACATCATAAAAGAAAATGTATTACATGACATTACTTAAAATTTATAATAATTGATGTCTATAATATTTTAAAGGC
Source organism: Xenyllodes armatus (assembly GCA_034699765.1). Lineage (NCBI taxonomy): Eukaryota > Metazoa > Arthropoda > Collembola > Poduromorpha > Odontellidae > Xenyllodes > Xenyllodes armatus. The sequence goes on from JAQIYE010000652.1 coordinate 7,933, forward strand.
TTTGTGTACAAATCAAATAATAAACTTCTGGCATTACTAAAGTCAACAATAGTGATGATGGTCTGATTAGAGTTCGATTCGACAAACATATGTTTATGCTCATAATCGTAAGAGAAGAAGACGTGGTTAAATATCAACAGTTCAACATTTTTACTAATCAAACATATATCTGTCCACAAAATGTAGCTAGAGATGAATTATTTAAATGTCAATTTAAAAAAAAACATGCCACCTGCGGTGGTAAGCTGCCGACCGATCACACTAGTACACATTAAAAAAGCCTGACTGCTTCCCAACGGAACTAAATTTTCGGAAGTACCTGTCTAGTAATCCAAATATCCTACTAGCCGCTTCACAAATAAAATCCTATTGAAGCAAACTAGGGCTCTCAATACCGGTAGGGTTCTCCAAAACCGGTATTACGGTATTTCCGGTATTGAGATTTTTGAAAACCGGTATTAGCACCGGTTAGTGATCGTCACGGGTCAAGTCCCACCCAAACCCGAACTTGTACCTGAAAAACTCGAGTCCCAAGTTAGGGTCCGGAACTCGGAACCCGAAAAAACGAGTCGAGTTCCTGTAAAACCCGAACCCGTTCAGAGCGAGTTCCAAATCTCAAACCTGAACTCGTAAGATCAAGTTCGGGTTCCACGCAAACCCGAACCCGAAACTCGAGTACCGAATTATATGTACACGCGGTCGTTATAATTTCTTTTTACATCAAATTTGTTTTACAGAAATATCAAAACATCTATCATAAAAACCTGGGGGCTCAGGGAATGGATGGAGGATGCAAATAATCAATACTTCTGCCCCAAAAATGTGAGTTTGTCCCTTAAATTTCACCATTTTACCCCCTTTTACCGCGAAACCTAAAAACTCGAGTTCTGTCAACAGGTCCGAGTTCAGGTTCAGGTTCCAAATGAACCTGAACCCGAACTTTGGAACCCAAACCCGAACCCGTAAAGTCGGGTCAAGTCCCACCCAAACCCGAACTTCAAAGACTCGAGTTTCAAAAATGGAACCCGAACTCGAACCCGGAACTCGTGCCGATCACTAATCATGGAATGCCAACAAACACTACACTTACTCATGTGAACCAACTCTCTACCAGCCTTCGAATGCTTGAGACTAATTTCACTTTGAGCCTCGATGACCTCAAATTTGTGACAAAGAATCTTCCAGCCCTGGAAGTATTCAAGGTCATGGACTACTCTGCTGGTGGGATTGATGAGAGGACTAAATGTGGACTCATCAGGGACCTGCTACACTATAATCCAAATATTCGAATTTGGAACTTTGGACTACCCCGACAATTTGCAGGTTCTTACAATGATGATCTTGAGGTCAAATTTTCAGATCTTGTCTCTAAACTTGACTACCCTTTCAATTCTTAAATCCCTTGATCATCTTGTCAACTTTGCAAAGTTGGCCTCGGACCTCACCTTCTTAAATAAACAATCATTCTAAATTCCTTTTAAGTGTACTTTACATATTTGTACTTATAATAAGATCTTATTGTTTCCAATTTAATGTAACTTGAGCATAGGTCATTCATTCATAATAAATCGGTGTGGGCCATTTTACTATAATCTACTCGGTTCTATTGCATTAAAAAGTTTCCGACAAAATTCACAGTTAGAATCTGATTTGAGTTGTCAATTTTAATCTCTTTAATTGTTGTAAATTACAAGATTAATCTTGAAACCAGAAAATTCCCGAGTGCCTTCGAACCCTACTTAAATCTTCGAGGACTTGATGTAAACAAATATATAAACAGAGATTTCCCAGTGCTCCCACCATGCCTAACACTAATGACCTCTAAAAATAACACACGGGCCCTTATTGAAGTCATTTCTGGTGCTTTTGAAAAGTAAAATCAAATGACCATTGACCATGACTCCAAAACACAAATACTGAGGTGGTAAGAATTTGTCCACAGTGGTTTCGAGCTACGAGGATCGTCAAAGTTAGTTGATTAATGCTTTTGTTTCAACCCTAGCAATGGGAAATAGCATGTGCTAAATGCCAGATCCCATTGCTAAGCACAGGAAGCAAAAATCGCGCAGCTCAGCGGATTTGGCGAAGTTTCCAATTGGAAACGCAAAAGTTTCCAACAGTTGGAAACTGGCGTTCTTCTGGGATCGAGGAGAGAGTCGCATGCCTCCTCTGATTTAAAAACAGAATCTTTTGTCCAAGAGAGATGCGAGATTAAGGCTTTTTCTTTTAATCCTGTCCTTCCTCACCTAATACAAAATCCATTTCTTCCCTCGTTAAAAAATCTAAAAGTGTGCCTTTTGTTCCTAAAATCGCTAAAGCTAAAGCCACACCTGCAAAAAGCACTGTCATCCGAAGACGTGGAACTCAAGTTAAGCATAAGCCACTCCAGCCAAGACCGGAACTGGACGATGAAGAAGCTCCAAATGAAACGGACGTCGACTACGCGCTTGATTCATTACCCGGGCGTCGTACCTCGTCAAAAAGGGAAAAAATTTACAAAGTTATTGATTGGGGGTAAGTTTCTTTCAAAAGCAGGCGCCTGCGGTCAATGATAAATTAATAAAACTTCTAATAAATTTTTTTGTTAAAAAACAAGTTTGGCATTGAGCCAGACACGTATGTCGATGCCGAATATGCTAGATTTGTGGAAAAGTGGAGACTTCGCTTTGGGGCGGAAATTAGGCGGTCTTCAGCCAAGGACCGTGAATGGTACATAGGAAAGTGCATCGGAGGGAGAGCTAGGGTTGGATCTTTGTACTATTGTATCTATTGCGAAAAATTTGTATCCGAACTGCCAGCCTGGAAAGACACATGAACCGTTGCAACGATGTCACGAAAGAAGAATTCCGTTTTATGTATCTGTGTGACAATTGTCATATGCGTAAGCTAAATTTTGCCCTTTTAATTTAAATATAATTTTAAATTATTATTTATTAATAAATTTATATTTTTATATTTTAGCTTTTCGAAAGAAAGGACATTTGCTTTCTCATGAGAGAACTTGCGAGGCTGAGAGACTGGAGACTCCAGTTCCAAGACCATGGGAAATATTGACCGAAATTTCCTGAAAGCAAATCACTAGAATTAACTGAGAAGCTTATTTAAAAAGAATTTTTCGAGGAGTGAGATATATTTTATCTTAACACTTACAATTACATATTACCAAAAATTTATGCAGAAAGTTTATATTTTTTTAACTCAATTATAGAGATGATAAGAACCGAGCAAATTCTTCACAGTGGATACTACAGCGATATCCAACTACATTTTGATCGAATGAGATGGTCTGGAAATGGAACGGAATTCAAGTACGACAAAGAAAGAAAAATGAAGACAATGTTTCAACAGATGAAGGAAACTGATAC
>JAQIYE010000653.1:0-11289 GCA_034699765.1 Xenyllodes armatus
CATGCCAAATACATGTAAGCTCCGTGTGAACCTTTTCGATAATATAAAGATGCTCATCGACATTCGCACCTTAATAATGCACCATTTTGTTCATCTGACATCGAGCACAAGCACAGAGAATTTTGGTGGAAACCATTAAAGTAATGATGATTTTTATTTAATATCCTGAAAAGTATGTCGTGAACTTGTATCTAGTTGATATATGCATATTTTTCGAAAAGCCATTTTAAGTCCCTCTTTGAAATTTTTTGTGAAGACTCCGACGATCCACCGTTCCCACATTCGTATGATACGCTGGGATTTCATACAAAAATTCAAAGTCCCATTGTTGGGACTTTCGAGTCGAGTCACAGGCTGCTTCTGTCGAAATTCTTTTTCCTTTTCTGAAATGTATTTAACCAAGCATGAATTTCAAAATTTTATAAATTTTTGAAAGACTCGAGTGTCTTAGGACATACATGAAAAAGCGTTAAGTCTCAACTTACCCCATACGCTGAAGGCACAGACCCATTCCATTATGAATCATAAATACAGTATTAGAGGTTTTTGAAATAGGGATTAAATTCCATTCTACCTCGACCAACTTGACCTCATCATTTCTCCCGAGCACAGGTTCTTTGGTCAACTCATTGTTTCGAACCTCTTCATTTCGAATGATTTGAAATGGCATGTTCCCTAGATTTTCATTATGCATAAGGAAGGGAGGGTTTCAAAAGCATTTAATATTTAAGAGAACTGTCTAAATGAACTGACCACTATATTTCGTTTTAATTTTCCAAACTTGAGCCTGAGTGTCTTTCCAAGGACTTGTGATCACGTCACGCGTAGGACCCTTCCCATTCCAAGTAGCTGTTAGAACCTGTAGTTATCGTATTCGTAATCGAGAACAAATAAGCTTGAAAACACTAGTTTCCAACATTAAAAATCTATTGTGATTTATAAATGAAGATTCTCACCGAGCCATCAAGAAGGCTTGAGATTTTGTAGAATCCATTCTTCATTGGGTCATTTTGAGAGGAGGCCATGGAGAATAATAATCCAAATCCAACACAAAGAACGATTAGTTGAAATAGAAGTAAATTTTTCATTTTTGCAAAATATGATTTTTTTAAATCAAGATATAACAAAGATGCAAATTGTGTTATACAGTTTGTTAGATTGGTCCTTAGTTCCCATATCTCCATTTCATTTATATACTTTGTCAGTCTGTCCAAATCAAAAGGATCAGATTGCCATTTATTAAGGTGTCCGATGATTACCAATTTCCTTTCATTAGTCCAATCTTGAAGGAAAATCGGTCCATTTAATTACTAATCAGGGATTCTTGCAATAAATTAGATGTCTAAAATGGATTGAACATTGAACCGAATGATTAGAAATGATGTGGTGGCAATTAAAATGACCTGAAAGGCAAAGAAATCTAAAGTTTCCAATCGATCATTATATTTAGGTTCTTGGAATAGATTTGGTGTTTGCTTTTAATTTGGCTTTGGTTTCTGCCATTGATCATGTTAAAAGATATTGAACTTAATTAGGAGAACGACCAATTTAAAGGAACAAAGACATGCTAGTACATTAAGCAGTACATTAAGCTCCTAAAACAACAATTTTTCAAAGAAAATGTTAGAAACAGAATGGCGATTACATGAGGAAGCATCTTAAAAATTTCATGAGAGTTGAACTGATATAAAGTGCTAAAAATGGCATTTATATACTTAAAATTTACATCCTTGATAGAATTTTTTTAACCCAAAACGGTACATTGTTCTTGAGATTGTGGGACAAAAATATACATAGCGGAATCAAATGGGCAAATGAGCCTTTGGAATCACCGTTCAAGTATGGAGTCCACCGTCCACCGCACTGGCGACTATAGCTCACTAATTACAATTCCATTCGTTTAATTCTAATGTAATGACGAGGAAAAAGAGTCATTTCTTCATTTGTAGTTAGTCTGTTCCTTTCATTTCCTTTTAGTGGTTAGGTTGTCATTAAGAAATCAAATTTTATGTTTATATTCTCCTTTCTAAATCTTATATATTATAGTTAGATATGTTCACATTTATACATTTCCGACGATAATTGTATTCTATTGTATTCTAATGAGGAACTGACTGGATGTCTTGTTGACTCCCCCACTTAACTAGGAATTATTAATGATGAATAGATGAGGCTGAGCAAATCAGTCATATTAACGTCAGACATGTACTATTATCATTAATAGCCAAAATATAGATTGAGTCTTTTACGTATCCCAAATGTGCATGTCACACAAAATGTATACAGTTCCTTCGTAACCAACTTAATATTCATTCAGTTACATATGGAAGCTGACAAATTAGAATATTTTTATAATAGTACTAATTGTATTTAGTTTAAGTTTAATTCGTATGCGGGTAAGAAGGTCAACACAGAACAGAAGGTTATCCCAAATTATTTATAGTGGAATAATTATTTACTCAAGAAAAATCAGGTACAGACAGATTTGTGGGGCTTGAAAGTATATGTCGAGTCTTGTAAAGTCCCATCATTAAAGGTTTGTTTGTTAATTTGTTGAAAGACCCGAGGGGGTATATCAATAAATATACTTAATTGATTGAAATTCATAAGTATTACTTGTAAAAGCATAACAAAGGACCAAGTTTTAATCTATTGGATTGTAGTTAAAACGTCCAAAGGTAACGACTTTTCGTGTATTAATTGCCCATTTCAGTGTGAAAATCGCTTACAAGCCAAAACCAGATCCCGCATGTATGTGGATGGACCCTTTGAAAGGTGGCTTGATTTTGATTACAGGCTGTGTCCTGTGTCGGTGTCCCATGCATCAGGTCATTGTCATTGTTCCTGTTCCTATATCAGGCCCAGGTGAATAATTTTACCCGGGTACAATTCCATCATCATTTTTCATCCAAAGCCCTCCTCTTTATCTAAGGTAAACATATTGTGTATTGTGATGATGAGTGATCATCAACGGACCCGACCATGCCGTCCAACCAATCCAAATTGTACTTTTATAATCACACAAATATAAACAATACAGAAAGACAAAAGCAAGACCAATGTCCTCTAACTTAATCTAAACAATACAGGCAGGCCCACATTTTTCTTTAGAATTTCGAGTGGTTCAACCAAAATGTTATAAGATTTTTGTTTGCATTCAAGGATTCCCCTCACACGAGGAATCCACAATTAATTGATTTAATTAAATTGTGATATATCTGTGGCCCTACCCTTAATACCTTACTTTGGCATATTTTTACGTCACTCATTAAAAGAGCTCTGAAGCTTATTCTGAGAAATCTTGAATTAGTCAAAAAAATCTCATTTAATAAGGCTTATATGAGTGTAATAGGATTTGAGGATCTTCCCTGATTAGATTTTGTCATGATCATGAATGAATGAGGTTAACAACAGTCAGTGAGCGTTATTGGAAATTTCAAGGTGTCATTTTTTTGACGGGAGAGAATATGGTGAAAGCCATTCCGCAAAATTTGTAAGAACTCTGGAGAAAATGAATTTTCTTGAATGTGAGAATATGTACAATGAATGGGGTGAGTCTGAATATTCATCTAATTATTATGAGCCAAAGTATGGACCATTATGGGAATACAGAGGCAGTCTTAATGACCTCGGTGAGTAGGTCCAAGCCGAAGAATAATGGTTAGGCGATCCTAGGATACTTTATCCCAAAGGATCACTAATCTGGGAGGTATTAAGGGATAAATTCGGGGACGTATTTTTGAGGGGTCACACAAAGGGTCAAGTTGGGGTGGAAATAGGTTCTTACACTGGCTTTAAAGCGGTTCGTTTCTGACTAATTCTTTCTTGATCAAAATATGTATCGAAATTAGGCATATTTTGGGATTCTTCTTAATATTCAAAATCCCATTTCCAGAAATGCGAAGATGTTCCTTTTTTTAGATGTACCTTAACTTTTTTAAATTTAAATATCTAAACATTTCCTTATTTCTCTTTACAGGTTTATCATCAAAATCTCATCTGACATTGAGCTAGTACCGACCTGATCTGGATTTGAGTCAGTTCTCAAAACTTTCTTTGGATTCTATTCTGACCCTACAAAGTGCCAGTAATTTGAGTAATTATTCATTTTTGGGGCATTGAAAGACAAATAAGCCAAAAACGATGAGTGGAGAGACTAATTTCAAGTCCAAGGACTTTGCAATTAGAGCACAGAAAAAAATCTTGGGTCAATTATCCAGTCGAAAAACTGCAAAAGTATTTGTTAATGAAGGACTCTCAAATCTTTTGGACTCCCTATTTCAACTCATTAAAATTCAGGTAAAGGCTTGAGAATTCCATTGTTTTCTTAAATTTTCCACTGTTTATCTATACTAAATGTTTTCCACGTTTATCAGATTTTGACATTATTTTTATTATTGTATTTCAGACGGGAGACAAAAAGATTGCAGAAAAATTTGTGAAAAATATCATCAAATTATCCATTAAAATTGGGATCCTTGTACAAAATGATCAATTTTCTAAGGAGGAACTCCAATCAGCAAATAAGTTTACAGAAAAGTTTCGAACAATAGCAATGACGATTACAAGTTTCATTGAGGTAAAATGCCCTTGATCTCAAAAATGATCCTTACGGTCAGAGGTCATTTTCATGTAAACAATTTTTTTCGCATCTTCTTTTTAGGTCGACTACAGCTACGACAGACCATTTCTTTTCAAGTCAATTGACCAATGTGAGAAAATGATCGTGGAGCTTGTCAAGCCACACCTGACCGAAAAATCTGTCAATCGTATTTTATCAGTCACGAGCCGATTGAGGGACTCGGAGTTACTGGATGCTGCATTTCATAGAGGGACCCCTCATTATGAGATAATGCAAAAAATTGTGATTGAAATTAATAATGCTATTGAACGAGGAGATTTTTGACTTTTTTGAATTGACCTTGAACCTGACATGAAATGAAAGACTTGAGGAGATGATCTGTGTCGTACATGTATCTTTATAAACCTCAACCATAACCTTGTGAATTGTCACACATTTTAATGAGAGACTCATTGTATTAATGATACAACTTTTAAATTACTTCTTGTGTATTAATTAATTCAAGTATTAAAAAGTAAAGGATTTCATTTTGATCCATTAAACTAAAATAAGTCAAGATACGTGCATTGCTAATTTGTTCAAATTCGACCCTGTCAAATTTCCAAAATGAATTTTGATTTGCCATAGCATCACGATAAACCAGTGACCCCTGTTTATTGTTTGGGTTCGTTTTTGCTGCTGTGCTGGAGTAAATTTTGTCTCATAATCAAATTTCTTGCACCCGGCCCACATTTTTGGAGATAATAACAAGCCAAAGTTCAAGCCAAAATAAGGTCTCATATAATCATAACACGGAGAAAAACGGTAATTTTGAGAATAAAATACCTTATAAAACACATATTTCTACAATAATTGGCAAACATTAAGCACAATCGATATATGCATAATCACTTTCCATTTTACAAATTAGCTGGACTGGAACTGGGATTGATCCCTGACCCTGGTTTCAAATTGACATGAAGAGTCACAGGCAGCACAAATCATATATAGTCAAATTTTTCCTATAAATACTGCACTTATAGGCCATTGACCCTTTTTTATCCAGTAAGTCCACGACTGCGTCATAAACTAACTATTTTTAATGGTCTCCAAAACAAGCCTAACTTTCAATTAACTCTTTAAAATTTCCCAAAAAGGTCATATCCAAAATGCCCGAACTCCCCAGAAAACCATCCAAGGGTTCCCTCTCCAGTCAAAAGTCCAAGAAATGGCGAAGGGCCAGTGGGGTCATCAAAGCCTCACCTGATGCAGCAGACCAAGAAGCTCAAGAGGAACATAATAAAGTCAAGAAAACTAACTTGAGCCCAACAAGACAAGACTCAAAAATCTTTCATAGAAAGAGTATTCGAATATCAACTGCTAAGAAGAAAATTCAAAAATTAAAACGTGAGTCATCTGTCCCTGCTGCTGGACCATCCCACTTCACAGCAGCCGTCGTCAATGACTCCATTATTGGACTGAGTCGTGAGGCTCAAGGGTCACTCACAGCAACTCGGGCCGTTACATTTGCTCCAGAGAAAAATGTTTCAACCGTCTATGAGTTTCCAGATCATCTCCCATGGTCCCAAGTCTCCCCTGACTCCGTGGGCCCTGATGCTCTCAAGAGTTCAATCGCCTACAAAAATTGGTGTCTTCCATTTGAGAGGATGTGGGAAGGGAAATTAGAATTTGGGGATCGGGATGGAGTTGAGACCAAGAAGACTTCATCAACCTCATCATCCTTTGGAGTCCTTCCCCCATGGATCAATCAAACCACATTTAGAAAGGGTCAAGCCTTTGCCACCAAGTACCTATATGAAATATTTTATTGTCATGTCCTTGGACTCCTTCTGCTCCTTGGTCATGAGGATTTGAGGAGATTTCGTGCAAGTACTGGAAAGTCTGAAACTCCTTCAAAGGCTGGAAAAAGATATTTAGCAACTTTCCTTCAACTAACACTTTGGTATGAACATGATATTGAGTCTAAGGATGATGCTTTCTTCCGAAGTATTAATAGAGTTCGAGATATTCATCGCTTGGCATGGAGTCAAGTTCATGCTAAGGGGACGAATTTGAAGGTACCTGTCCTGGTAGCTCAAGGTCCTCAAGGGGGTCAAAGTCAGGGTCAAGTTGAGTTTTCACCCAAGGATCTAAGGTTTTGGGATGCTCTTCAAGAGGATATTACAAGTTCTGAGATTCATGACCTATGGACTGGTGCTCCAACACATGGAGAAGGAGCTCAACCATCGGCTCCAGCCTTCTACTTTAGTCAATGGTCAATGGCCCTAACTCAATGGAGTTTTGTAGCTATTCCAATTATGTTTCCTAGGAAGGTTGGTTTGGGCAGAGCATCAAATGCAGAGTTGGCAGCATTTATTCATGTATGGGCAGTCATTGGGTACCTTTTAGGAATCAAGGATCAATTCAATATTTGTCTGAATATGGAATTGGAAAGCTGTAGGAAGTATTGTTCGAAAATCCTTGGGAGCTACCTCGTTCCTGGCCTCCTTGATATTGACTATGAGACTAAGGTGATGTGGACAGCACTACTGGAGGTACAGTAGGAATCTATAGATTCAATTACACTGCTGATTTTAGGATGAATGATAAATTCCTAACACGATATATTTCTATTTTTACAATTCCAGGGTGTTCGTGATATTATGCCAGAAGCAGCCAAAGAGAAAATCTTTATCAAACTTCTTCAAGTCCTTGGGGTCAAATGTAGGAATTTGAAATCAGTCGTGGGTGGGCAGTTCGGGCGGTGTATGGCTGGGATTTTTGTGAAGCCATGGAGTACTCGAGGAAGACGTAAGAAGAAACTACTTCATGGAATGAGGCAAGCTGGAATGAAGGAGTTTGGATGTGAATTTAAGCCAGGAGATGTAGCAAAAACTTGTTATTACTAAAAAAGTGTAATAAAGTACTAACGATGAGGAGGGACTGATTGTTATTGTTAGAATTTCCAAATAAGTTTGAAGATGGAAAAATTAATATTTGGATAGTCAATTGGTCAATGTTAAAAGTAAGTTAAGTGTTTGTATTTTAAATGAGACATTGGTCTGTGAAAATTAAGAACATTTATAGAAGTCGTAGATGGGTCTTAAATTATGTGTATGTACTATTACCGCAGTCTAAATTACAATTAAAATACTTTAAAGCCTATCCAGGAGAGGTGATAATGCTATTCGTATTTCTTTACCTTTACATTGCTTACGTTAGTTCAGTTTGGCAGTTCCAGTTTTACTGTTAACTTAAGGCATAACGCATAACGAAACTAATTTAGATTCACCTTGAAATTAAGCCCGAGTTTAAACTCCGACAGCAGGAAGGCACACATGAAAACAAATATCACCGTACAGGTACAAAAGGTGTAACATTCTCCCCTCAGACAAACCTAAAAGCGAAACCGAACAAAATTATTTTCCGATCGACACTCAAGCAAAGCACATTAGAAATTGACCCAGTGTCAATTCGGATTAAAATTAACTGATTTGTAGGAGTTAGTACTTACTGCAAATAAAATTTGTAGGCTTCAAATTTTCATTTGGGACAACAAGGACCAAAGACTTCATGTCGACTTCCGAGACGTATTCTGTCTGATGTAGCCTTGATGTTGATGATCGTCTCCTACCATTTTGATTTTGACCGGAGACATCGTCATCCTCATCGCCTTCTCCATCTGAATTAAATATAGGACACCATTCCAAAATTGAACAACTCCACTGATTCTGCTCAGAAAGTTTTCAAATTCCTAACTTTAAACAATCCTACCAAGATGATACACTTTGAGATCCGAATATGTTACAGTTGACTTTACTGCACAAGACTCAACTGAGAATTCGAGCCTACCAGATTTGAACCCTGAAACTGTTACTTTTGGGCCAAGATTTCGAATACGCTCCAGGGTCTGTCGTACAACTTTAATGTCAGGCATCCCGAGACTCACCTTTAAGGATTTATCATAACAATGGAACGGAAACGAACGTGAGAATACAAATTACGAAACATTGTAAATTACAAAGTTTAGGCTAAATCCCTTACGTCAAATTTAGGAAGCTCAGGTTCATGAAACTCTGGCCAAGTTCGCCTATGAATAATCGTTACAGGGATATCATGGAGGCAATTTTGGGTTGAGTTGGTGGTTTGCTGTTGGGTTACAAAACAAAACCGTACAAAAATAATTATATCCACCCAGACCAGAGCCTCCTTTTAGATTTATTTCATTTTCTAGATAGGCATATGAACAAATCAATGGCAAATCTCACCGATTCAATCTCAAAGGTTATGCATGGAGTCGCCTTCTTTGTGAGTTTCATTTTAAGTGCCTTAACGTTATGAGCAGTTTTGAGACCGCTGAGAGTTGAAGACAATGTGTCTGAAAATACAAAATTCATAAATCGAAATAATGCTTCTTCTGGGGCGTGCGCCATTTTATCTATGTATAACCTTTTAAGTTGACCTTTTAAGCCATGGGCTAAGGGCTAACCTGCATTCGTCATCAAATAAATCTCATTGTCCTCTGGGGTCACCCCTTCCATTTGAAACTCAAGGAAGAATGGATCCTTTGGAATGTCACACCAACCCGAAATCGCAAATCCACGATTCTCCGTATTGTCAGCCAGGACGAGTATCATTTTATCTGGTAAGATTCGGATCGTAATGTACTTTGCACATCGGGACAGGGTATGCAGGAGTTCTGAAGAAAAAACCAGTGAACATTTGTTTAAAAATCACCTGCATTTTATATGCAAAAATACTTACGTCCAAATTAATAATTATTGAACTTACGAGCAAATTGACGAATTGAGATAATGTCCGTAATCTTCCCACGAAACTTCATGACCGTGACCTATAACCTTGACCTCTGTTGCAGCAGAAACTAAATCAAGTGACGGATGTTCACTGAAAATTCGGAGCACAAAACAAGAACTTCAAGTTCCTTTTCAGTATTGAAAATACATGGGACCGACCGAGGACCGACACTCTGTCCCGCTCTTCAATTCGATTTGAGGCTTTTGGCAGCTTTTTCCTCTCACTCAATGGTAACATGGTAAGGGAACTCGAGGAGAAATGACTCCAAGACCCTGACCCTGTGACTCGAAGCCATTTGGGTTTTGACTACTTTGACCCCAATACTGACCTTTATTGACCTTTGTCGTTTTTTCCAAATATTTGATCAACTACAATGAGATAATGTCCATCTGTACTCAATGAAATCATTGCTTTTACCAGAGAGGTTAAATTTACGGACAATTCATTCATCCAAGTCCTTTCACATTTATTAACCAAATGACCTTTAAGTACAAACAGAATGATGTAGTTTTGAGATGAGTCGTGAAAATAAAATTATTTAAGCTTGGCCAGTTTTACTAATAGTTAGAAGATTTACAAATATTAAAACAATCACGATATTTACACATTCGGTATAAGAGACATTACATATTACTTGGTGAACCCAAGGAAGTTGGGACATCCACTTCCATTCGATTTCCATATGAGTCCATGTCTCCACCATCAGAAGGAGCATTTAGCATATTAAGTGTGACTTCTGAGGTTTTGGTTTGACCACCGACATGACCTTCCTCATCGTCGTCTTCAGGTTCCTGCTTGACTTTTATTAGAGGGCCTGGTGGAGTTGAGACGACTTGATTGGTACTTTTAGTAGGTGAAGTATTTGCAGATGTATTGGGGTCAGATTCAGATCCATCTGTATCCGTATCCGTCGTGAGTCCAGATCCAGAATTTCGGTAATCACCTTTCCTTATGACTTCTCTGATCTGATCCCTGAAATAATATAATAAAAGTTTGGGATTATAATATAATATTATATTGAATATTGATAGACGCGTATTATAACTACATTATTTTGTATTATCCAAATCCAAAATACCCGGAGTTGAAATAAATGAATTTATGCAATAAATCGAGGATCCAAGTAAGCCTACATGCTATTAAATAAAACAAGGTAAGCTTTAAAATAAGAAGTTCACACTATTTGCTTAGAAAAAGTACTCTGCTCTGCGGCTGAGCTGAGCCCTGGTCTCCCGGAACAAGATCAAAAATTAAATTTCAATTCCGTCGTGTATTTAATCAATTCTCTTTTAAAAAATTAAGAGAAAGCGATCCAAAGAAATCCCTACGATCGAAAGACAAGTACTTAAAATTCACATTCACAGTTTGTCAGATCATGCGGTGAAGATAGGTGATTCCTTACTTTTTTTTCTCCAGGACAGAATCCAATATTTGGTTCAAAGATCCACCAAAAGTCCCTAAAGCCGAGCGTAAAGCTCCAATTTCTTCATCATAGTTCAAGTTCCCACTGAAAATTATGATAGTTAAAGTTATTCAAAAAAACGAAATCGAATCGTATAATTACTAATTACAACATGAACTGCAATTGTAATATGAACCATGAACCCTCTGATTTATTGCACTTCATCCAAACTACGACGCTTGACCTGATGCTCGTTCTGCGCACAATTCCAACTAATTAATCAGTGAATTAATACTTGAATAATTAACCAGTGATACAGTGACTTACCCCTCATTATCTTCAGGAGAGTTGTATAATTCCGCTGTTAACATAGCCAACTTATTAAATGCGTTTCCAGCTTCAGCAAACAGTTCTCCAACCTGTGGATGTGGATTCCAATTACAAATTACACAATTATTATTAAACAAGGCATTACATTAGCATTTAGCTAAAATGTATGACATATACCCAT
>JAQIYE010000654.1:0-11288 GCA_034699765.1 Xenyllodes armatus
TCTGTGACCAACTCCAGTAGTTTCCAGGGGAAATTGGCCAGTTATGGAGGAGGAGGATTTGTAGTGGAATTGGGGATTAATCCAAAAAAGTCAGCCACAGTCCTCAGGTACATTGACAGATATGGATGGATTGACAAGTCAACTCGAGTCCTTTTCTTAGAGATGTCCCTCCTCAACCCCAATCTCAACATCTTTGTGGATGTGATGATGGTCGTGGAGTTCACTCCCTCTCAAGCCCTCCAAGTCTCCTCCTATGTCACACCCTTGTACTTGACCTTCTCAGAAGAAGCCCATTCCTACATCCATTGGATCACAGTCTGTTACTCGATTGCGTTCCTCTTCCTCCTCATCATCACCTTCCTCCTCATCAAAAACTTCATCTTTGAGATCAACCACTTTGAGTGTGGACCTTGGCTCAAGGCATGGTTTTGGATTGACCTCTCCATCGTCCTCAGTTGTGTTGGAGCCCTGGGAGTCTCTGCTCGATACCTCCGAGCCGTGTCTCTCACAGTGTATCGTCTGGAAGAGTCCCTTGTGAATGAGTTTGTGAGTTTCCAAGTGGTGGCGTATTGGAGTATGGTCCACACTTGTGTATTTGCCCTTGCTCTGAGTCTCTGTCTCGTCAAATTGTGGAAACTCCTTGTGTTCTCCTTCTTTCGCTTCTATGTCATGTCCCTCACCATCAAACTCACTGCAAAGTTCATCCTTGCCCTCCTGGCCCTCCTCTCCCTCCTTGTCCTCGCCTTTGCTCAGGCTGGAGTATTCATCTTTGGAACTCACCAAGAACACTTCCGTTCCTTTGGCCCTGCCTTCCTTGAGCTCATCCATCAGGTAACCTTCAATCCAACTCCATCTCTCATTCTTCCTTACATCTACTCTAAAACAATTTATTGTTTTTCTTCCTTAGCTCCTTTTGGTGGAGTTTCTCCCTGAACTCCAAGAGACGAATCGTCTCCTTGGTCCAATCTACTACTTTGGGTTTGGATTCGTGGTCTGTTGCATTGGATTCAACATCTTCATTGCTCTCCTCAATCAAGGGTTCATGGAAGGGAAGGAAGTGGCGAGTCAGAGGAGGGGTTGGGCCACCTACTGGTCCTACATCCATCGACTCCTTCGAACCCACCTCTGTTCCTCCGGAAAGGAACCTCCATCCAAAGCCCGCCATGACCTGAGGGACCGAAGAGACCTTCCTCCACTCCGACTCCAAGGAATGCGGAACTCAACCATCAAGTTCCTCCGCTCCTTCCTCAACTCTGCCCCTCTCCAAAGAATGAAGGAGATGAAGGAAGTGAGTGAGAAGTTCCTGGAGGGTTCTGGACTCGTCCTTGTGACTCCTCAAGAGAAAGTGGCTCGAGCTCGTGCTCGTCAACGGACTGTTCATATCCCAGAATGGAAACTCCAGAAAATGGCTCAATTGAGTGCAGAGTTCATGGAGAAGAAACTCAATCTCCCCTTCACTCCTCAGGAACAGAGAGTCTATTCCTCCTTCAATGCTCAGATCATGGAGAAACGACTGGGTCGACTCACAGAGACCTTTGAGAAATTTGCAGTGAGGTCAGGCCAACTCATGGAGATCCTGGCTAAAGCAAGGAAAGCCTCTGTTCCTGCTGGACGTCCAAAATCCATCCGACGTGGCTCTGACCTCCTCCGATGAACATAATATCCTCCTACACACTTCCATATCTTATTTAAATTTAAAAGTTTCTAATTTAAACTGTTGTTAATTTCAGATGATTGGATATGAAATAATAAAATGGAGTTTGGATGTTTGATCCTTAATTGTTCATCCTTTATTAATATAATTTGTGTAATTCGAGAAGGGATGAAATAAATAAATTAAATTCTAAGCCTAACTATTCCTGGTAGTAATTGGTATTTCGTATTTATAATTTATATTGTATTCGTTCCCTACTTGTATGTCCAGGATAAAGAAACACAACAAAAAATGAGTGAAAAATGAAATGTGGAGTTATTCCAAACCCAAGAAATGAAATTCCTCATTGTTAGGTGACTCCAGTGGATCCCGTGCTACCTTCTCATCCTCCTCCTCCTCTTCAGGGTCAACCAAGTCCTCCTCCTCTTCCTCCTCACACTCTCCATCCTCCTCTCCTTCCGTGGGAGGAGGAGGGAGGATGGTGAATTGATCCACCAACTGGAGATGAACTCCCAATGAAGGGGGATATGCAGTGAAGTGAACATGTCGAGTGATGGGAACTCCAATTCCTTCCAGGAACTCACTGAACAACTTCTCTTCCCTCCGGATCCATGGACGACGTTCATCATTGAGTTGGTAAGGGGTCATGTGGACTTGGAGGCGAATGGGAAGACGAGAGAGGGTCTCCAGGAGTGCACGGGAAGTGATCCATGTGTTCTTCCCTCCATTGTGACCTGGAGAATACACAAACACAATAGACATAAGTATGACCACAAACACATACTAATAAATATTTCAGATGTTTGTTTTAAATACCTCCATCCAACCAAATCATTTCATGGATAGCCTCTAAGAAATTCTCGAGGGAAAGGTCATCCGGAGTTAAAGTCTGCAAATAACAATACAAATATTATTAATTAATTCAAACATTTTGTTTTAATGGATAAGGAATAACGATGAACAGGAAATAATGAATAGTGAAAAGTACCTTGAGGTAATGGAATTCATACAAGAATTGGTTGAGAACAACTGCACCCTTACTAAATCCAACAAGAGTCAATTCTGCAGATTCCAAGTGAGGATTTGGTGGTTTCCGAACACCAGGACTCTTCCCTGACTTCTCTTTGGAAGAATGAGGTGAAGGGGAGGGGGAACTAGACGAGGTCACACAACTCTCTTCCTCACTGGTGGTTGAACTCACATCATCCTCTTCCCTCTCTGGACTCCTTCGACCCTCCCCACCCTCAGAGGAAGTGGGAGTGGGGGGTTTGGGTTGGGGTTGAGTCATAGGATGGATGAGGTCATTGGGAGTCTCATACTCCAGTGGTTCGAGTGAGAGTCCTTGGAGGTTGATGAGAGCAGAGAGAGTGCGGAGGAGGGCTTGGAGGTGTCGGAGTGCTCCATGGTTGGGAGTGTGATCTGGGATCCCTGCATTGGAATTGGGGACAAAGTTGTCGAAGCAGCTGAAAGTGAGCATTTGCATCCTCCGAGGACGAACCACAATCACATGGTGAGTAGGGAATTGGTGGCTGAGTGACCATGCAGTTGCTTCCAGATTGTAGACCGAAAGATGACTGCTCTCTCGATTCCCCTCCATCAACTCTGGGTAATCCTAAATAGAAAAGAACAAAATAATTGTACACTTTAGAAATTGTTGGGTTTGAACTGCTGACAATATAGAAATGAGTGAGACCTAACCTGAATGTCTCCACCAAAGTAGACAATTGCCTTCCTCTTCTGAGTTTGACCCTCCCCTGACCCATCTCCTCCTTGAATCTTCTGTGGTTCCAAATAAATGAGATCATTGGCTCGTCCTTCATAGCCCTGGACTTGGAGGAATCGATGAGGACCTGGAAATGGAGTCTTGGTCATCCCACCACCACTCCTCTCCACAGTGGGACTGCAACTGGACTCTCCTTCTCCCTCCATCCCCACCCACTCAAACTGGCCAAAAGGACTTCTCTTGGATTCCAAAGTAGAACTTGTTACAAAACTTGAGAAGAAATCAAAGAAAGGAATTGTAGGTTAGAGCAAGGTATATAGAATAATACTAGAGGTTAGAGAGAGATGAATTATTATCAAGCAGCTGAGTATTGTCCAGTGAGTGTTCATTTGTCTCCTCCAGAGCAGTCACACTCTCTTTTGAGGAAGAGACACAAATCCTTTGCATCTGCACGGAGTCTCTGGGCTTTCGCCAACACTTCCTCACGGAGCAGATTGTAACACATTGCCACTAGACCCAATCCCAACAACAAATATATAAAATTAGCCACAAATTTGATTTGGTTCTGTTGTCTCTGGTCCATCCTCTCTGCTTCTGAGAGGTCAGCCTTGTTCTCATCAATGGAGGCTCCTGGGACAAAGTCCCCCAGTCCAATCTTGCAGAGGGAAATGACACAGAAGTAGACAGAGTCCAGATACCCCCATCCCTCCCACTCTGCAAACATGATGGTTCCCACTCCAATGTAGGAGAGGAGGACGTAGAGGGAGGCAGAGGAAGGGACAAGGATTTGACCTGGAGGACCACCACCACTTGAACTCCCAAACTCCATCTCAGACTCGCCCCCTGCAAATACCAATCAACCACACAACCAATTAGGGGTAAATCAAAGAATGTTTGCAATTAATAAATGAATGAATGAGGGGTTTACGTATTGAGATTGAGTTGAGTTTGAGGTAGAGCCACTTGAATGCTTTGGCCAGGGCACTTCCCATGTTCATAAAGTAGAGGACATAGAGGGGGATCCCCACCACAGCATAAGCAATGGTGAGGACACGACCCCAGTCCGTCCGAGGCACCAAATTCCCAAATCCAATCATGGTGAAAATGGAGAGAGTGAACATGAGGGTGGCTGGAAGCGTCCATTTCTCAACAAGACGATGGCCATCGTATCCCCTCAACTTGACTGCTTCCACTACCATCTCCTGCAATAAACAGTATTCAGTTAATTTCATTCAGTTCAATCCATTCTCAATTTATACATTTAAGCCTTTAAGGTCATGGTGTACCTGGAAGTGGAGGAGGGAGTGATTGGCTGCAGAGTGCCAGTCTTCCTCTGAGAACTGTTTGATTCGAAGAGAACAAAGACTTCTTCCCATTTCCTCCCTCAACACACTAATGTTCTTCACATCGTCGTCCCCTGAGGGATTGGCCTCGAGGTCACCCTCCAGCGCCATGAAGGCAGCTGCCCCTACAAAGGCATACCCCACAATGATCCCACCCACTCCCACTTGAGTGCACATGAAAGTGGCGAGTGAACGAGCACAGTTCTTGAGACGAGACGGTGGTGTTCCACTCCGGACTCTCCCTCCTCCTCCTCGGAATGGAGACTCTCTCATGGAAATGGAAGTCCATGGACCTGCTCCTCCACGACCCTTCCTTGACCCTGTGGGGGTGTGGTTTGGAGTACGGTGTACTGGGGGACCTCCACCATAATACCCGGAGTGGGGAAGGGTTCTGTGACCTCGAACTGACATATCCTTCTAATCTATGACCTATTTCTCTAACCTTCAGAATTCAGAGTTAGCTGACTCAAGGGTCCTGTCTTACTAACTTTTAACCTCATTAATTAATTGGGTAATAATTAAGGAAGTTGTTCATAAATGGTCGTGGTCTGAAATGAAGGAAGTGCGTTGATGATGGAGCATGGACGAAGAGAGAAGTATTTCATTTGAGTCAACGAAATCCCAGCCAAGAACCTCCAGTTTCTATTTTTAACTCGAATGAAATCTGGAACAAAGTGCGAATGTGGAAAATAGTGGAGGAAGTGGGTCGCTTATGCTTTGTTACTCATTTGGCACCTCGCCTACTCCCGATCTCATTCTAATAACATGGACATGGATATGATTGGAATGGAGAGTTAATTAATGCGTTGGATGCATGTCATTAGAATTAATGCTCAATTGTCAGTCTGAGGTCAACCAACCCTCATCAATAATTACATAACATCCACACGGTCCAAATATTGTAAAATAACAAAATTGAATGAATGAATATGGCAAGAAGGAGACCTTGGATTGAAATGAACTCAACTTTTAATGGTAGCTTAAGAACCTTTGGAAATTATGAAATGGAAGGACATTGGGATCTTATGAGTACAATTTGAGGTGTTGGAGGAGTGGTTTGACCCCTTTCCGTGGATATGGCTTGAGAGCAAGGGCAGTTGGGATGTTCTCAGGTTGTTCTGTCCACAGCCAAAAGTGGATTCCCCTCTCCTTCAGAGTGGCTGCCAGTGTTTGGAGGGCAGGGAGGTCAGGGGCCTCCAGGACCACTTTGTGCATCCTCTCCACTTCCTCCAGGTATGCTTGGACATGGGGGTCATCCTTGTGGTGGTGGAGGACGGCTGTACTAGCATGGGCTGTTTGAGCTACACACAGTCAACCACAACATCAAATACCTGACTGTAACCTCAACCAACAGTGACCCCACACCATGCTTTATGTGTGTTGACCTTTGAGTCCATTCTCAATTAGAACAACGCAAATTGAATTTGGACACACACAGTCCCCACAATCAATTCTGACTGAGAAACGAGAGGAATTGTGTGTAGATTTGATAACACTCACTGGACAATGCACAATGTAATGACAAGGAATTTAATTAATGAAGGAATGATACTCACCCATGAGAGCACCCAGTGGCCACCCGAGGACAGTCTGTAGATCTCGTCTTACTACAATGTATTGGACAATCGTCTTACTCATCCTCTATCCTGGAATTAAGAGACTTGTGACCTTTGACCTTCCTTAGTTGAGTGACATCCACTGTTGAGGACAAATGAGCCGGAACCTGGATTTACTGAAGATCTCCTTACTCCCACTCCCACAAATTCCACTGGAAAATTGTCCCTTGTCTCTTCCACCTTCAAAACTGAGATTGACCTCCCACCTCCACTCCACTTGACCTTTCGGATCTAGCACAGAGTTTATGAAATGACCTGTGAATTGATTTGAATTTATGTGTTGAGTGAGCGGGGAGTGTTTGTGGGTCCGCGGGGTTTCCTCCTCCTCGGGTCACCCCGCCCCCCAACCCCCACTAAAATCCACGTAATTCCTCCCCGACCCCCCCATTTCTACCCGGAGAGGGAGAGTTCAAACCCATCGGATCCTAGCCACCACACCGCTCTCGGCCCACCACCCCCACACAGACAGGACCTGAGAACACAATTAGCCGAATTGAGCAACTTGACCTTTGACCTCAACACAACCATTCTCAGATCTGACCTACAACAACTGCACAAAGGTACCACTCTTTCTCGTTTAAATACCATTACATCCTCGACATTCTACATTTGTTATGGTCAATCTGGCTCCTCATGTATTTAATTTGACATTTGTCACTGCTGACCCAGGGTATACATAATAATATTGTGACAATAATTTGTGCTGCTGACCCCATTTCCATTTCCAGATTTCCCCGAGGAGAGAGAGTGAGGAGATTGTGGGAAAATGAGTCGTTTCTACGCTCGTGGCTCAGACTCTGAGTCTGAGTCCTCATCTGATGATGAACCACAACTACCCAAAGCCCCCATCATCACCACTGCTTATGATGATGTAAGTTATTTTATTTTAATTGTGAATCCCAATTAATTAATTATTATGTTAAATTATGATTCATTTATTTCATTAATTGATTTGATTTGATTTGGCAGCTGAGTGATGAGGAGGAGGAGACTGGGAAGCGGATTGTCCGCTCAGCCAAGGAAAAGAGATATGAGGAAATGACTGGACTCCTCAGGAAAATACGAAACTTTAGAAAAAATATTGACATGTCCAATCTACTCGACTGTAAGTTCTTCACCCCTAAATTCATTCATTGTATTAATTCAATTTATTTCCCTCTCACAGGTTTTGAAGACCTCGTCAAGGCTCATCAGAAGGCCCTCCCAGTGATCATGAAGGAAGAGAAGGGAGTGACTCCTGGATTCTACCTCCGCAACTTGGCACAACTCGAACTCTTTGTGAACACTCAGTGGGAGAACAAGAAGAACATGTCCAAGGGAAATGCAAGGGCTCTAGGAACTCTGAGACAAAAACTGAGAAAGTACAACAAGGACTTTGAGAAGGAGTTGACCAAGTACAGGGAAAACCCTGAACTTCTGGAGGAGGACGAGGAGGGAGAGGAGGAGAAGGAGGGATTGGGTCAAGAGGAGGATGAGGAGTCCGAATCTGACTCGGATGATGATGACTCTGAACCAAGAGGAAAGACCAAATCAAAACCACCCAAAAAGGAACGAGCTCCAAAGGTAAGAAAATACTCCTAAATACTCCTCAATAATTATTGTTCTTATTTGTATATATTTAATACAAATCCACATACAAATATATCTAATATATTTGTATGTGGATTTCTCTCAATTTGGTCCTTTGACTCAATTAGATGGAAGGGGATGAGGATGAGTCAGATGACTCTTATTGGGGTTCTTCAGACTCTGAGTCTTCCAGTTCTTCAGATGATGAGACTCAGTATGCATCTCTTCGAGAAAAGTTCTTGAAGAAGCCAGGGGGGAAGGATGAGATGAAGGAGAAGAAGGAGAAGAAAGCGGATCGGAAGGCTGCTCAAAGGTCAAAGCGAAGGGAGGAAGAGGTGCAAGGGGAGATGGATGATGGACCAGAATGGGAAGTGGTCAATCGAGGAGCCCTCACTGAACGACCCAAGATGTTCTCCAAGGATGAGAAGATTGATGTGTCTGTAGTCACCAAGAAACTGGCTGAGATCATTGGAGTGAGAGGGAAGAAAGGGACAGACAAGAAGGAACAAGTGGAGCTCCTTGTGGAGTTGGAGACTGTAGCCACAACCCATGAACTTGGACCTGCAGTGGGACTCAAGATTGCTTTTGCTATTGTTGCAGCCATCTTTGACTACAGTATGAAGATCCATGAGATCCAGAGAGTCACTCATTGGCTCCGTCTCCTGGACAAAGTCACAGAGATGTTGGGAGTGGCAGTCACCCACAAGGACACTCTCACTGTAAGTGACCATGACCCTCTCTCTCTCTCTCTATCCTTTAAACTTAAACTTGTATTCTTTCCAAGACCAACTTTTGTGTTTGTTTAGATTGATGAGGAGATTCCAGAAGACGAAGAGTCACTCTCTCAAACCCCTTACAAAGTCCGTGGATGTCTCATGACTGTGTTTGAGAGACTGGATGAAGAGTTCTTCAAAGTCCTAAAGGTTCGTCTCTTCTTTCTACCTTCTTATCCAGGCATGCACAAGGAAAGGTAGGGGTTTATATAATAATATTCTCATTTATTGCAGGAATTGGACTCTCACTCCTTCGAGTACTTGGAACGAGTCGGGGATGAGAGGAGACTCTGTGACATGTTGGAGAAATTGATCAGTTACTTTGAGTCCACTCATTTGGCCTCTGAAAAGTCCATCATGTGTAGGGCTTACTTCAAGAAGATCGAACACTTGTACTACAAGTTTGATGTTCGGGTTCTCAAAAAGAAACGGGTGAGTTGTATATGTATATCTTTCAATTAATTACATTAAATTAAGGTACGCAGTCCTTGCAGTGCCACCATCCTTCCTCTCATGGATGGTGTCAAAGATGGAGTGCAAAAGAAAAGGAGGCTCTCCTGATCCCGGGCTCCGGCCCCTTTTAAGCCGAGATCCCGCTACTAGGAGACCCACAAACACAAACTCCATTTCCATATGAGTTTAGATTTTGTATCTGAATTCTGGATTCTTTGTTTGTTTAAGGGTGAGTATGGAGGGGAGACAAGTGTGGATGAGATGCAGCGATTGGGTCGGTACATTTACTCCAAGGACACCACAGACAGACTCCGGACTCGAGCCATCCTCTGCCACATGTACCACCATGCTGTTCACGACAATTGGTTCCAAGCAAGAGACCTCCTCCTCATGTCCCATCTCCAAGAGGTCATCCAACACTCTGACCCTGTCACACAGGTAATTCTATTATTAATATCTTGATATCTCCCTTTACTAACTCTTGATATTCATATTTCATATTGGATTAGATCATGTACAATCGAGCAATGGTCCAGTTGGGGATCTGTGCATTCCGCCATGAGTCCATTGTGGAGGCCCACCATTGTCTCTCTGATTTGATGATGAGTGCTCGAGTGAAGGAGTTGTTGGCCCAAGGACTCATGCCACAACATCGACATGACCGTTCATTGGAACAGGAGAAGATTGAGAGGAGTCGACAAGTAAACACTCTTCACTTCTACTTCTTTTACTTCTAGGATGTTGCTTTTGAATAATTAATAATAATACACCACCATAACAAGTTAATGTATAAAGGAAGATTTAATTCCAGGTTCCATTTCACATGCAATTGAATTTGGATGTGATTGAGTGTGTGTACTTGATCTCTGCTATGCTCCTGGAAGTTCCCTACATTGCGGAACATGAGTTTGATGCCAAACGACGTCCCATCTCCAAAACATTCTACCACCAACTCCGTACAATGGAGAAACAGAGTTTGACTGGACCCCCAGAGTCCATGAGGGAACATGTGGTGGCTGCTGCAAGGGCAATGAAGAAGGGAAATTGGGCCAAGTGCTATGCCGCTCTCGTCAATGAGAAAATGGAAAAGAAAGTCTGGCATTTCTTCACTATTTATGACCATGTTGGTCCAGATGGTGTACAGTAAGTCCTTAACTCCTTTGATTATTATATTTAATGTTGTTATTATTATTAATAGGAGATTCATTTTCAAATTCAGGGTTGGAGTGAGGGAGTTGATTAAGCGGAAAGTGAAGGAAGAGAGTCTACGAACATATTTGTTTACATATTCTCATGTCTATGACTCCATTTCCTTGACTCGTCTTGGAGAAATGTTTGAGCTTCCTGAAACACAAGTTCACTCCATTGTGGCTAAAATGATCATCAATCAGGAACTCATGGTAAACTATATGTATATTTTCTATATTCTTCTATATATTGTGAATAGAGTCCAATGTGTGTTGTTGTTTAGGCTTCCATGGATGAGCCGAGTAAGAGCATTGTCCTTCATCGAACGGAACCCAGTAGACTCCAATCAATGCTTCTCCAACTCTCGGATAAAGTAAGACTCGAATCTAATCTACTATGTATGTACAGAGGGTGGGGACCGATAATAATATCACCTTTTGTGCGCCTATAACTTTTTTGAACTTGTAGTTAATGAAACAACGTTTTCTATTTTTACTAAGCATGCTGTTGTGAATTTTGTATAAAAATTTGAAATCAAATGATTTAGGAATTCCTAAGAAATTAAACATTTAAGTGGAGCTCCTTCAAACGCATTTTTCCAAGGGAGTTGCAGAAAACAAAATATCCCAAAGCAACTGTTTTTCAAAGATTTTCAGATTTTTTAAATACAGTTTATTCACTAGTTTATGTCCTACATGTTAGACATGGCGTCGAGCTAGAAAATGCACCTGGACTCCTGCAAGAGCCACCCAACTAAAACGAGGGTCCAGTGTTCAAGTTACCCCAATTATGTTCTCAACACTCGGACCTCCCTCTCTAACCAACAGAACAAGATACAAATCGCCCATTCTGATTAAATTACGCTTCAGACTATTAAGAAAATTTAAATAAAAAAACTAAACACATTTAATGAAAAGAAATAATTCTTTCATGCCCCTAAAGTGAACCATGTCCTAACAGGAGCCCTCC
>JAQIYE010000655.1:0-11268 GCA_034699765.1 Xenyllodes armatus
TAAACTGGGTTTACCAAGGGCCGCTAGTCCTATTTATACTAAAATTATAATGAAAAATACAGTCTTTTGATTATTGGATATGATGAACGGGATCAAGATCAAATATTTTATGCTTTGGTCGACCGGCCCATTAAAGTTGTGGACAAAAGCAAATTTTTTGGACAAATTGTGAGAGGGTGGAGGTGACTCCTATACGGCCTATGGCTTGTTCCTTTGTTCCTTAAACCTAATTCATTTTATTAGGGTTTATGCCATGACATATGAAGTGATTGTCCAAATCGTTTAGAGAAACCAATTTTCAACTGCATAAAATATAACACCACACTGTAATGGCGACTGCCTCATTTGAGACCATAGCATAGGGCCCCAACCCGGAGCAATACCACATTAAGGCGTCATGATTATTTTCGAGTTTCTGGGTTTGATCCCTTAACATTTTTTCCTTGAGTCCATTAATGCATAAATTACTCATTAGAACTGGACACTTGTTTCTCAAAACGTTTCCAACTCTCATGGAATGCATTTTAGATATAACTTCGTAACACAGCGTAAATACTACTTTACTTGAGTAAACGCTTTTCTCTAGAGATTCGAAAAATCATAGCAGAATGGGTTCATTTTAAAGTTAAAGAGTCAATCACCAAAATGTCACCATAAGTAAGTACTACATAGAATGTGAGATATATCGAAGGGATAGGTCCTTCGGTTACAAAATACTCATTTTGTTCGATTGCTTCATTTATGTGTCGGTTGACAAAAAATGAATACGCCTAGTAAAACAAGGATTTTATTTCTAAAAATACTATAAATTGACTCTTTTTCCTTTGTAATTTCTGAGACTTGAGGACTGAAAAAGGGACAAAGAAAAAGGTCACAATGACTGACCTTTCTAAAAGTTTTTATTGAACTTAACTCTGAGACAATAATATAAATTGCTGCTCCGGCTAAAAACATTTCGTGCCTTGAAATGAACCCCTGTTTTAATATATTAGTTTTATGGATGCGAGTTTTGGGAAAAGGTTTCTTTTATTTGAGGAACTTAAAACAATAACTCAGACCCAAAAATTTCATGGGACATTGACTGGGTCACTTGGGATATTGGGGAAAAAGTCGAACAATACAACCACAGGCTTTATTTAAAGCCGAACAAGAATGGACTCCTGCTGTGGTGTCAAAAAATGTTCCTTGGACCTAAACTCATTCCGTTTTACGGATTCAGTGTCTGTTCGGTGTCCGTAAACGAAAAAAGTATAACCAGGCCTTAAGAATTCCAACAGTTAAAGGAGTTTAAACATCTTTTTAGATCCTACTGCGATTGGATCTGAAGAAATATGCTTCCTCTGTAGTACATACTGTACTGTAACCCTTTTTTCACGGGTTTGTATTGCTTAAAACTAGTGATCTCAAAGGAGTCTTAATTTTTGAAATCGGACTCACTCAGACTCGGACTTGAAATTGGGTGAGTCCCAACAGCAGAGACTTGGACTTATTTTTCCACGAATCCCGAAATCAAAGACCCGGGCTGGGACTCGTCACTTGAGTCAATGACCCGAGTTTTTTCTATAATTTAACACAGTAAAAATTCCTAAACTTTCTATAGAGTCCCAATGCTTAAGTGGCTTGAGTCTCACAATGAATGATTCGAAGTCAGACTTGTTTTAGGATGACTCGACTCAGCCTTTGACATTGACCCTGACTCGGGAGTCGAGTCAGGGACTCAGACTCGTTGAGGTCTCTACTTAAAACATTTATTGAGAGAATTTATCCCTCCTTTTGCTTGTAATATTTTAAAGATAATCCACAGGTAATGTCTTTCCGTTTTTTAAAAACCATGTGCAAAAATTGATTTGTAAAAAATTGAAAAAAAAAACTAGAAAAATGTTTAGTCAAAGGAGTGCTTTCGCTGATTTCCATGCCTTATCGGATAATACCTTCAGCTTGAGCCTGGGAATTCTGGACCTGACAATAATGTGCAAATGTTGGCTTTGATACAATTTAGTATGTCATTTATATAATTACATTTGTATTTTTCAATTATGCATCAATTAATTATTAATCATCAATTATGTGAACTCAAAATGTAATGGCAAATTATAGTCAACACTGGTTGTATCCAACAAGTTCTACCCCATCACAGCTAACCGAAGTCAACTCCAAAATTTCGTATATATAACAAAAATATAAAGATACACGGAAATTAATCGGAATCAATGATTGACCATTCAATCTCAAATGTTTGTCTAAGGTTGGTTCTTAGCTAACAAGGAACGACTGACATATCGAATGACCATAGCTGTACTCATTATTCCTACGAGCCCTGCTGGCATAAATTTCCCAGTTTTATAAAATCGACTTCCCATGACCCCAGCTAATAATGTACTGGCTACAAGTCCAACCATGTAATTATTGGGATTCCTGGATGTTTGATACGCACCAAAGGCTAGAATGGCTCCAAATAAAACTCCCATTCCAAGGGATGGGACACTTCCTAATGATATTTAAAAAATTGACAATTAAATATTGATGATGGGCAGGGGCATAGGGGCAAATAATTAACTGCTTTGAGAATCAAAATCACAATTTTGTTTAGATTTCAAAATAAATTGTATACCTGCTTTGGCATAACCAATAATCCCACCGGCCAAGACACCTGCCGCATAACCAAATGAAATGTAATCCACACTCATATTTAAATTTCCGATTTCTAAAAATACAAATTCATATTAAAAATTCTATCCCGTCTTCAAAGATAGCCAATTTTGGACTAGTAGCATAAGCATCAAAATTTGCAAAAATGTAGAAATTAGAATTCAACCATTTATTTGTCCGGATTTTTCGGCCTCCGGCCCTTACCCCAAATTGTAGGCTCCAAAAGTAGGACCTGGAATGTGAATTTAATTCCTCACAAAACCCTTAAACTTTACCTTCTTATAAAAATACAAAGAATTTTAATCAGCCACCCTGGATTCCCAAAATAAGTAATATGAAAAATACTTATTTTACAGGCAATTAAATGCAAAATTAAAATTAGGATTTTAATTTTTAATTTACTATTCAGGCTGATCTACACTTCATAGAAGAAAAATATACAAAATTTTGTAGTCAGAGGAACACCAACAAGAAACGCATTTGTTATTGAGCGAGACATACAACTTTCCCCGGGGAGCTCGAGTTCGAGTCCTCCGGTCAAAAATCAGCAAAATCACAATTTTATCCCTTCTTCTGCCTTCATTTCATTTGACCTCTCCCTAAATGTTTAATTGCCACTTTTGCTAAATTTTAATTGTTATTACATACAGACAAGTTAATTTTCTAAAAGTTTGTTTTACTCTTATTGTTTTAAACAATTGATTTCATGTTCTTGTTTTAAAAAACATTATCACATTTTAGATTAGGAAGTGAAGTGTGGTTGGAGCTTCTTTTAATCTCCCAAGGGTTCTGGATTCATTGACCTTTGATACAACTGGTGACTGTCACTGGTAATGTTGGTGTTGATGTTCTAAATAGAAGGTAAATGTTGTTCTTAATAAGATTGACTTTAAATGATATTGTAAATATTTGATTAATTTGAGCAAACTGGATGATTTGTGTGTTGTGTTGTGTGGTGTAGGTATCCTCAGAGGTCAATGACCGGCGATCAGTTTCAGTAGACCGGTATTCGTCGTGGAGGACTTGAGTGGTCATTCAATTCATTTAGCTGGAACTCCAGAGGACTCACTATAAAGACTTGACTTGACACCTGACCTCAAGACAAGATCTTGACCTTAGCCCCCTCTTCTGTCCGTCTTCTCAAGAAACAATAAAGCAGTGTTTGTTGAAGCCTAACTAGTCATGGAGTCACAGGATGCTAATTCGACTAATCCCCCGGCTCCCATTTACGAAATACCAAATTGGTAAGTGGATGCATGAAAACTGCTGATTTTGTTACATTGAGTAAGAGTGTGCCTTGTAATGTAAGGAAGGTCAAACTGATGACCTTCCTTAGATGATGTGTGAAATGGAGCTTACCTTTATCATCGCCCAGTTTTTGGCTAATTCCAAATTCACACATACACAAAGTTTGTATATATTTTTAAAATATGTCTAATTTACAGGGCTAGTGTTCCACCACCAGGGATGCATCTTGATGTTATGAAAGGAGATAAGTTATTTCAGGTAAAATATACACCTCTCATATTGAAAGATTTATGAATACTTTGAAAAACAAAGTAATTTTAGTAATATATCTATCCTATCGTTCTAAAAAAATTCAACAGAAGCTGATGATCGATCAAAAGAGATGCTACCTCTTTGGAAGGAATTCCGCTACAAACGATTTCTGTATTGACCATGGGTCATGTTCTCGAAACCATGCTGCGTTGGTCTACCATCAAAATTTGGAGCGTGCATTCTTGGTTGATTTGGGAAGCAGTGAGTCCACTTTGATAATCGCACATTCATATTGTTTTTACGACTTTTATGTAAATGTCCACGTCCCCGCCCAATTCAGTTTATTACGTGTTACTTATCATATACCATTATCCGACTGGAATATGTCTGTCGAACCGTGTTTTAAAATCAGGCAAAATTCACAGCTATAAATACTATACTAGAGTTTTTTGATTGAATCTAAAAACTAGGAAGAGATTTAAAGTCTCACGTTCATTTTATACTATAATTAGAGTTTCAAGTTGTAACCGTCTCTACAAGTAGTAGAAATCTGGAAGTCGACTCTCAGATATGCAGGTTTTTCATAGGAATTGATATAGGACCAGGGAATGTAACTTTGTAAACTAATCTCAACATCCGATTTTGTCAAATTTCTGATTTTGAGATCTATTTGTCCGAGTCTTGGTTCTGATACTTGCTCAAAATCGGGTTAAGACTGGAAGCTTTGGCCGTGTTAGCTAAACCAAACAACAAGTCATACTTAGGTTGCAAAAGCGAAACTCTTCAGTTCAATTAATCTGTGAGGCCGAGCATTGACTTTGGGACTCGAGTAGTAGAAAGAAATGCCCCAGGAACAAGGAAAGTTTAAGCATTCTAATATCCTCGTCGAAGTTTACTTTTAAATTTATTACTTTATATAGTACAAGCTCCGTAAAATTTTAAAATTAATCATTTTTGCTTCTTTTATTTTGATAATTTTTTCACAGCACATGGGACTTTTATTGGTAACTTGAGGATTGAACCTGACAAACCTGTTCAAATTCTGACTGAGACTCGATTTCACTTTGGGGCATCTACACGTGAATACATCATTCGTGAACGACCTACCTCGTGTTATACTTCTCGGGTGATGGAAGAACTTGAGAGGGCCACCTCTAGGAATGAAGATGACTTTCTTGGCCTTCCAGAAGTAGATAATGAAATGGATGTAAGGCAATCCAATTTCTGTGAAATTCTTGATAGCTTGGATGAGCTTCGTGTTTCTGCCGTATGTTGTAAATCTAGAGCTAAAAGTAAAAGTATCCGTGCATGGAAAGTTTGTCTTTGTTACTGATCTCCGCAATCAAATAAGCAGTTTGTGTGAGAGTATCGTCCCTCCTACCCCTGGCCTTTATCAATACTGCCTTCTATGCTTTTCCTACTTGACACCACTTTTTTCATTGATAAAGTGTAGAAACTGCCTTGTCAATAAACCCGAGCATTGTTTTTCGTTATTACTTTTCGCATACAAAGTAACCCCTTTGCAATCTTTTGATTGTTTTTGCCTCATCAGGTAGAAATTGCGCAAGTGCTTACTTTTGATATTTGTAAAATTGGTAACAGGAATCTTTCCGTCACGTTGTGACTTACTTCTTTTTTTATACATATTTTGATTTATACATTTACCATTTATACTACTTTGTAAGGCCCGTGCAAGCTTTAATGTATGCTGCATTGAGGACAAGAAGAACAACAAAATCAGGTTATTATTTTAATACTTAAGTGTATTCCATTATTCTTTAAATAGAATGTGACTGAGCTGAATACAGCGCACAACCGACATATTCCTATGGTGGGGATCACTGATGAAGAGTCAAGGAGGAGAAAAAGGAAGCGAGTATCCGTGAGGTTCAGTGAAGAGGATGAGGTGATCAACCCTGAGGATGTTGATCCCAATGTTGGAAGATTCCGAAATTTGATTTGCAGTCAAATCATTCCAAGCACTAAGGTAAGAATTAATCTATTTGTAGCATAGTTTAGACTTATTCCACATTATGATCCAAACCCATTCGTCTACTCAACATTTTTTTTCTAATGACTCCATATATGATTATTGTAGAAACCAAAGCTGGACACCGTCTCACCTCCAGCATCTGTACAACACAAGCACCACTGTTTACCCAGGATAAGTTTATACGATGATCTTCCACAAGACAGCTCACAATCCCACTTCGCTATAGGGACACCCTTTTTTACCACAGTCACCAGCTCCTTAGGAATACCTACGCCAAATCCCGCTCCTGAGATTAACGCTGTTGAAGATGATTCTCAAGTACTAAACTCAAGTATCAAACTCCCCTATCCACGAAAGTTGGAATTTGCCGAGGAGCCAAAAAAGAAGAAATATGCAAAGGAAGCCTGGCCTGGAAAGAAGCCAGGGTCAACAAATATTAACAAATTTTATTGATGAGTTTTCAACTCATGTGGTCTTGTTCAACTCCAACTTGAGGATCAAAAAATCCAAGCTGTCCCTGTATTTTATTCACCTGTCAAATTCAACTATAATCCCCCTGAGTAATGTACATTTACTTTCAAACTTACAGTTAGTCAAATGAGTAGTTTCCGAAAACTTTCTCTCTAAATTATTTAAACAGTCTTAAAAATGCAAATAATCATGTTATTTAATACAAATTGTTAATATAACCTAAATCATTAGTTGAGTGATATAAAAAACTACATTATGAAACTGTTTACGAATGTCGAAATTTTCATTCATTCATTCAAGTGATTTTATTTGATATGGCCGAAGCCCAGTCAAACGCGAATTACGAATGTCGAAATATAAATGTGTATCTTTTGGATTTGCCTTGTGTTATAGCTGAAAGTGATGTAGTTTACTTACTATAATACTATAGGTGCACTTCTTGGAACGCGCAAATTTTGGTCTCTAAATGTGAATTTGTCAGGAAAATACACAGGACTTTACCCAGCGTAGTCAATGATTGATTTTTTAAATCATCCATCGCAACATTTCCACCAGGAAAAAATAATGATTTATTCGTCGAGTGGCACTTTCATATAAATAACGATTTTAATTTACACATATTTACAAAGAATCTCGAAAAGTCTCGCTTGTCCCCTCGGAGTCTTCATATAAATGACGGTTGGAACTTGATCTTGAGCTTTGGTTGTAGGACTTTGATTTAGTAGCTATGGTATGGAGGTTAAACTTTGCTGTGATTACCGAAGAAATCTGGATTAGTAACACTAGTACTCCCATATAAATCCAACTTGATTCGTTCGACGTGAACCAATTCTTTAGCTCGACAAAGCAGCTAACCTAAAATTTAGTAATAAATACTCAAACTATAACTTTTAATGAAAGTTAATCCATAGATTTTGGAAATTAGGTTCAGGGCATTATGAGACCAGCCAAAATGCAAGGGCAATTTTTAAATATAGCTAGGAATCCAAAAGATGCATCGCTGTGTGTCACCCAGAATTTATCGTTTAAAAATATTTAATCGGATCCTTGTTACATTTACCTGCTTGAGACGTTTTCCACCCATTTGCAACTCGTAACAAGATTGGTCCATGTGATAATTATTGTTGGCAAACTCTTTAGGTCCCCTAAAGCCACAGCATTTCATCTAAAACATAAAAAGGAAGAACTATTTTAGCACTCGCTTCGCATTCTGATAAAAGCGTTTGTAATATATAGCCAATCATTATAACTAAATGAATTAAGCTAACTTTTCGATAAATCCAGTTCTTGGCATGTATATACGTATATAGAGTATAGTAACCTACTGTAAGTTTTCCTAAAATTCGAAAACAAGTCCAAAATTTTCGTATAATGAAGAAGAAACTTACTGAAGTCTGAATATGGTTCCGGGTAGTTTGATTCACCTCCATCCAGACATGGCGAAGAATATCTTCTAGCTGTAAAAACAAGAAAATGCTATACGTTTTGTAATGTAATCGCTTCGCATTTTCATTACCAAACAATTGAACAACCGGAAATGAAATGTTTACAGCAAAACAAATTATCCCCAGAAGAAGTAAAAGCCATTACCAACAATTTAGGTTTTGGAAATATAACATTGTTCTGAAAATTTTGGGCTTCGCTTTGATTTATCTTAGACTTTAGCATGTATGGACAAGTCTTGGACATGAACAAGAGTTGATAAATCTACAGCTTTAAAAGTTCAGATTTAGAGTTACGTCATATAACTTTAAGGCCAGGCTCAGGTTTTTATCCGGCCAAATTTACTAAATTATGTAGAAATCAAAAAGCTTGATTGGTCGAATTAGCCCAATTTATTTGAACACATCGAATTATTCATGGGTCTGGGTCCGTCCCTAGTCCCTGCCCACAGGTCTAATGTTGAACCCAAGTCCTGCCAAAACCTGACATATGCGAGAGACGGATTTATCAGGAATTTAAAAAAAGGAAGCCACCAGTTCACTCTCGGAGTCTTCTGAAAAGACTTAATAGCCAAATTTTCATGTGTATATAGTAAAAATTTCCTTGGCAAAAACTTTAGTTTCAGTAGCATCCATCCTTATCCAATTAACTTATTGCAACTTATGACTAATGAAAGTTAGCCAACCAGTTGCTAATCTAAAGGGTAAACTGTCTTCCGATATTTCAGTGAAATAAACAATTGATGATTAATTTCATGCCATGATGGTTAGGTTGAGAAAGGAAACTAACAGTACTTACTATATTCCTATGGACGAGAGCCCTTAAGGTACAAAAATTAAATAAAAAATATATACATGTTCCTATGAAAAACGTTCCCACTGTTTATAAATAATATAACGCATTTACTGAATGCGTTACAGATGGAGGAATCAAACGCCCATGCCACATGCTCTAATAAGTCTACCAAATCAATAAAAGCAAAAAAATTAAGAATATTTTTACAAACAAAGGCAGGAAACGTAATTTTCTGGGAACAGGACCCATTGTGAGGTTAATTGGAATTATTACTTGCAAAATAAACACAAGTTGCAAAGTGCCCCGTATTCGTTGATTCTTTTAATGTTCATTGGAGCATTTTTGTACGTCAGAGAGAAAGTTATGAGCGAAACTAATAAAAGGATTCTGTTGGAATATTTTTGTGGGCCGGAAATTAATTTTCTCACTGAGTAACCTCGTCATTCCAAGCTTATAGCTAATTACCAATGGGTTATGACATGTCTGTAAGATATAAAATTATGTTCTCCTTTGTTCAAGTTTTTATTTTGAAGAATGGAGAAGCAATTTACTAAAAGCATATTTTTGATGTCCCAATAGGCTTCATTGTCACCTCTTTTTCATCAATGTGCTTTAAGTGTTGGACTGCCAGATTTTAAGTATAGCTCATCAAATTAAATTTTCTGATAGATTTTCATTGAAAGGACAATTCTAGTGGTTTCACTTAAATTATGACGAGGTTTCACCTTTATGACAACAATAATGAAATTTTAAATTTACTGCTAAATAGGGAACTATGAGATTAACTCAGAATATTTTAAACTCTGGGAACCTTATTTATATGAGAACCTCTTTCAACCCTTAAATTGCATTTACTATTTTAGTACTACATTCCTGAAACAAGTGCTACGTTAGCTTGCGTTTTTTCTATTTTGGCTTGGGAAGTATTTAAATATCCCATCAAATAAATTCTTTTTCCTATCTTCAAAATGTTTTCCCCCATTGTTTGTTTTTCCCATCCAACGTTTTTTCCCTCCCCATCTGCAATAATTTTTAGTTCCCATCCACGTTTTCCCCCGTCCTATCCAGGTTTTTTTCTCTCCCATCCAAATGTTTTTTAATGAACAAATGCTGGAGTGAACCAGCTACAATACAAAAATCCAGATAGATTCCAATTGTACAAAACTCAATTTTTATTAATCCGCAACCGGTTTTGACCAAAGTCTTCGTCAGGCGGTATTAATTTCAAAAGTTAATGAAGAACAGTATGGGGATGTCCATACTGTGGATTGATGGATCACGTCAAGGTCTCACACTTAGTTGAGTCCTGAGACCAGGGGTTTTGCGACGTGGTTGGGGGGTTATGCGCTAAGGGGGGCGTGGATAGGAGTGCTGATGTTTTGTATGGTGGGGATGACGCGCTGGGGAACACGGTGATCTATTGTGCAACGTATACGTTGTACAATAGGTTCATCCATTATATTAATGGAGGGGATAATTTTGACCTTGTAAATAAGTTCAAGCAGAACTTGTTTGAATTTGTTTACAGGGACTTTTTGGGGAACCCAAGGGGTTTTGAAAGTTTTTGGGGTGAGGGGTTGGCCAGGGTGGTTAATGGTAGGGTGGACATCCGGCTTTAGTTTAAGTTTAATGATTTGCATTTTTATGTTCCTTTATTTATTTAGGGCGAACGGGAGCAGTCGAGAAGACTGGTTGAGCCGCACCTCGACTCAAGGTGGATGGGGTGGGGGGTGGATAGGTGGCAAACAGCAGGGTTGTCCCACCTGCGGGGGCATGGGCCACCTCTTATAAGCAAAGACCGAGTAATTGAAGCCTCCTCCTCGGAAGCCTTGGGTTCGGGGTCATGTCGTTGTGGGTATGGCTACTCCTTACAATTAGTAGCAACATACTATTATTGCTCAAACTGTGTATTTTTGGTCCTTCCTTAAATGTCAGCCGGGGGTCCACCAGTTAGATTAAGTTAGTTGTAGTACTACTGGTGCTACAAGCCATGACCTCCGGGAATGAAAGGCAGGGGGTGCAGCACTCTGACCCGTAGTTCATTCATTCATTCCTGGCATTTAGGGGTAGGATAAGTTTAATAAGTTTCTGTTGATTTCAGGGCTAATCTGGTTTTGTTGATTTTGTTTTATTGAGTTTCAGGTTTAAGGTTGAAACTGTTTAGCGTGTAGATTTAGGTTGGTTAGTGTTAATAGTATGGGTCATGGTTTGGTTAATGTGGCATTTAGGTATACGTACTTGTGTGGTACATTCTCATATTTTTGTGTAATGTAAATCGAATTAGTAGTAAGTTGATTAGTTGGTTATGTGTGTGTTGGATTTTGTGCATTTTTGGGTGTATTTGTGATTTTGGGTTTACATTTCCATTTATTTTGAATAAAATGCCATTTATTTTGTTTTCCCGAAAAAAAGTTAAT
>JAQIYE010000656.1:0-11260 GCA_034699765.1 Xenyllodes armatus
ATGCAAACTTCTAATTTTAATTTTAATTTTAAAGGCAAAACGGAAAACACACTTTAGATGAATAAAATAGCCCGTCTGTTTGATCCATGTTAGTATCTTTTAGTGAAAGTTAAATTTCAATTTAGCATAGCAAAATGCTTGAACGAGGCCGAGCTCTAGAATCAAGATACAAAAATACCGAGCACTATGTATCCTTATTCCAGTATTTGTGGAAGCGTAGAAAGCCATACACAGTTAATTTTTAGATTTAACTTTAATGTCACCTACTATAATGCCTGCTTTTACAAGGTTTATTCTCATTCATTTTAACTCTCCCTCGATCTCCTTTTTCCACGAGTATGTCCATCCATACATCCATCTACATTCATATTCAAAAATACTGTAACTCTGGAGAAATCATCTCCATTTTATTTGCTTTACTGGACACCCAACAATAAAAAATGACGAAATTATTATGAATGTAGATACTTTCTATGTATAGTTCAGTTCAGTAGTAGGATGAGGGATGTAGTAAGAGTAGTAAAAGTGATGATGGTTTTTTTTTGTCTGGAGGATTGCTTGCGGGATATAAATGGACAGCACAAACAGACATTTCTCTCTCCTACCCGGTTTTTCCAAAAAAAAGGATTGTTACAATAATAAAATACGGGTAGAAAAAAGAAGAAAGCTTATAAAAAATACCAGGATGTGGTGATGATGAAATGACAGGACACAGCACATAGTAGAAATACGATTGAGAATTGAGACTCGCACTCTCGACAGGGACCATAAGCATGCAGAAAATAGAAAAAAGAAAGCAAAAGTAAAGAAAACTATTTCCCACTTCCTTTTCTTTTGGGACTCTTTTATCTATTCAGGAAGATCTCTGCAGCTTTTCATTTCTTCAAATATTATTATTATTTCATATTTTATTATTATTTTTATAACTACTCCCATAGCCTCTAGTGTGATAATAGTAATAATAATCATAATGTTGGCCAAAGAGGGGGAAGTTGCTGAAGTTGAGGGTTCCTGAGTAATGATGTCTCCTGTTGTGGACTAGATGACTAGATCCATGGATAGAAGACTGTAAACTGGAGGATACCAGGGTATTTTTTGTGTGTTTGAGGACAATTGCTTGCTAGAAGTCTCTCATACTTTTCATTTTTTATGACTTTGGATAACAATGACCAAAAAGATGGGATGGCCGGATGAGGGTTGATACTGGATAAGGTGGGGGATGAAAGAACTTGACAATAGGAGAAATCATGAAGAGAAAACTAGTAATTCTTTTCACTTGTCTTTTCAAAGTGAAAATGAATTTATAGCTCTTTTGTGATGACCTTTGCCGAATATATGGATATGGTATTGAGATTGAAGGGGGAACGTGTTCTTTTGAAAATGTAAGTTTAAAGTTAGGGTCAATGGTTGAATGGTTGTGGGTTTGACATTTAACAACTTGTGGTAGTATTTGCACAACCACTCAAAATTTGAAATACGTTTTAAAAATTCTATTAATTTTGAAAGGACCAGACAAGTTTGACTAAATTACAATAAGAATTAAATCTTTCAAAAATGATCAAATTTTATAATCGTTGATTAAGCTCTGGTCCTGAGCCCCCTTTCAAAATACTGTACATATACAGTTAATTTTTAGATTTAACTTTAATGTCACCTAATATACATTGTACAACTACAACTGCAGAATCTTATTAATTTTTGATTGAAAACGCTAGTGAGAGCCTTTGACTTTGACAGTGAGCGGATTTCCTCAATTAATTTTTGAAAAGAAGTTCTTTAGTGTGTTTTCATAAATAAGGAATGAACAAGTACATCAATGAATTTGAAGATAATTTTCCATAATATGTTACGTATTCGCTTCCTCTTAGCTTCTGTTGACTTAAATAAAAATGAAGAAAGCTTTCCCCAACTTTCACCACACTACTTTTTTAAAGTTCATTGTCTCGTACGGTTTTTTCTCAGCTTTCACTTCACTTCGTTACTCAACTCATTCGTATATTTTTTTCTTTTCTTTTCTCCAGAATGGTTATTGTTTCCTGCTGGTACATTGAACACTGAAATGAGAATGAGACAAGGACCCTCAAAGTATCTTATGCTCATTTTTTCTGCCTTTTCTTTTAGTGTATGTGTTCAGTAAATAAATATTAAGTGTTTGAAAATGAATGATGAATGTGATGGGCTCGCTAACAGGAAATAAGAAAATTTTGAGCTCATTCACAGCACCCTGCCAGAGCCTCTAATCTCTAATCGTAAGAAAAAACATCCCATATGATACTTCATAACATTATTTGTGTTAGTTTTTGTTTTTATTATTATTATCTGTTCCTCGTCACTTTCAATGATCTTGGAACATGGAGCTTTTACATTTATTTGTGTATTTGAGCCAAGACAAAGTTTTGGCAGAAAGTCCTCAGCTGAAAGATAGAAAATTAGGGGAAAAGATATGAAAGTTAGTGAAATGTTGTGGAATTGAAAATGGTTAAATGAATGGATGAAAATGAAATGGTTTTTTCCTCATGCCACGCCACACGTCTTACATCCTATTTGATTTTAAGGACTACTGTTCCATCCACATCCTTCATCTTGCAAATATTACTGAACAACATACTCCGTATTTTTATTAGAGGACTGTTGTCTGGTTCCAGGTTTTTTAGGACTTCCGGTCCTTGTCCTTGTCTTCACCAAATTCTTAGAGAATCTTTCCACAGAAGTTGACAATGCCGAGGCAAACCCAATTCCTTCATTTCATTGAAATGAAGAAGAGGCGTTTATGATTTGTAGCTTAATTTTATTATGGAACTCATGTTGAGTTATGTTCCCTTTCTGTCCTAAGAAATATTAGGCTTGTTGTGATCAACTACAAATTCCAGTTAACTTAACTTGTCTGGTTGTTAGCTCGTTATGGTTATGAATTGTAGCGTCGCCTGGAGTTTCTCTTTAATGAGTGTAAGGGTTATGTTTTGGATGTTGAATGAGACTCCTCTACATAGAATACGGGTATTATTGAGTGAGTGCTGTAAATTTCCTAGTATAAGACGATGAGACAGATTTGATCCTCATTGAGCTAAACTTTAAATGAGTTAACAAAAGAGGTCTCATCCATACCGTTAAATTATTGGCTTTTGGCTAGGAGAAAGTATTTTTTTCTTTATATGAAACATGGGAGAAAGTCTTCTTAAAGCCTCTCCCCTCATCATCATCATGTTGCAAATCCTTTTCTGAAATCTTTTTGATTTTAGAATTTAGATCATGAACCACCATCTTCATCCCTTCCAACTTATCTCCTTTGGATCTCTATAGCTTTTGAATTGGTAAGGAACTTGAGGATTTTTTTTCTTGAGTGAAGTCCTACCGGAGGATTAGATTAGATGGGCTCAAAACCCCGGGTTTTTGAATAGGGGAAAAAGGAGAAAAGAAGTTTATGACTTGACTTGAATGTGGATGTCTAGATTAGTACTAACTTATTTCATCCTCCCACTTTTTTTTATGTGGAAGCTTTCTCCCGTAGTATTGTTGCTGCATCCTAGTCAAGGATTTTTTCACGATTTGAATATTGATCTCTAATTCTTATTTTTGAAAGAACAATGAATGGGTGGAAGGGGGATTGAGTTGGAAAAAAGTTAAAGGATTTGAATGTAAAGTTTAAAGTGTCAGAGGGTAAGAAAGAAGTTGTGCCTATTTAGATTTTCTTTGGATTTTAGATATTTATTTTTATTTTGTTGATGGTGTAGTGGTGAATGGCAAATAGACCTCCTATTCTATGGATATCCCTTTATTGAGATGCAAAGGATGATTGGATATGTAATAAAAGTAGGAGAAAGAAAAGAGATGTATTGAGGGCTTGAAGATTTTTATGGAGAACATTGACCAAAAAGAACAATTTTACTTACAATATTTCAAAAAATTTATTTTCTGATAAAACTCCCGGAGGCTGAAACTACAAACAAATTTGACGTGGAGGTGGAGCACATTTTGTATAATATATGGCATTTTAACATGAGGGATTACTCATGTGATAATTATGTCTAATATCTATAATATATTATATTGAATTTAATAAAATCCGAGTCCGGGGTTTTTACTGATTTTACTTTTCTCTAATTCCTCCCCTTCACATCTGTTCCTATTCTCAAAATTAGGGGAAAATCCACCAAAAAATAATAATGATTCATGAGTAATTGCTTCTGAAATGATCTCTATAGTCTCCTCCTCCACTTCATCCCCTCCAGGAGAGAAGAAATAAAGAATCCCATCAAATTATCCTGGAAGGAAGAGATCCCAGCTTGTGCTCTTACAATACAATTAATCATTATATTAATACAGATATTTGGATGTTTGTGAGCCCTTGTGTGGTCTCTGATGAAATTGGACGAGTTAATAGCCTTCCTTTGCCAAATTAGACTTTGCATGATGATTGATCAAGGGTAATGTATTCAATTATATAATCAACTGAAGAATAATGAAGAACCAATTGTAGCTTGTAGTTAAACGGCTTCCGCAGAACAAATCTGATCTTTGATTGGTTTCCATTTTTTGTATCTCCGTAGACTCCGGAGCTTCTGTTCATTCGCTCATTGTGATTCCCTCGAACAAATTAAAACGAAGAAATGAGTTCAAAAGAAACGACATTATATTGAATTGACTTGGTTTGGCTTTTTGATTCAGAATCATTTTGAATGTGTGTGAACAATCTGGATTCTCATGCTCAATTGTACTCCATCCAATCCAATATTCATTGTCAGCTATTATTATTGTGATCCAGTCTAGTATGACTAATGATTATGTAAAAACCGGCATGGGATCCTTATATGTACTAAAATACTATAGATCTGAATGAACCCTGAAGGGTGTTTGTTGTTGACCAATTTCAATGCTATTCCCTCCTCTTTTGTATAAAATACAATCCCACCTGTTGTTCTATTCTTTCGAGATAGTTTTCTTTCAAGGAAGATCTTTTGGAATTTGGAAGCCAGAAGTCAGTCTCCTTTGAGTTTTTTTGGTCTCTCGATAATCATAATAGGATTTTTTTTTGAGAATTTTGAATTGAATAGTGATATTGAAGTAAAGGTACGAATCATAAATGTCATGATGATGACCGAAAATGAGGGATACAAAGTATAATGGAAAAAAAATCATGAAATCAAAGAAAGGATTATTAAAGTTAACTTTCAGGCAGGTAGCACGACCAGACAGCATGTCATCCGTGTTGGTCCATCCATGATTACTACACCTGTGTACAAGATAATAATGTCGTGAATATTCAAGGAGGGAATATAATTAGGATTCTCTTTTGTTGTTATAGTTTACACTTGATTGACTTGGCTCAAAGGCATTCCTGACTTCAATTTTATTGAAAGTGTCCTCGGCCAGGTTTTGGATTTGATGATTTTACTAGCTAGCTAGTCGTGGTTTTATCCATCCAACATTGCATAGTGGGATGACTTGATGAATTTAAACAAAAGTTTTGATCAAGACTAAAGACAATTTTCATTGAGCGACAGAGAGGGATGAAGAATTTTTGGAACTACCCCCTTGGTATTTTATGTAAGTTAAGGATATGGTCTATTGGTTTGGTCTGTTTTATTAATCAAGGGACAAGGATTTTTAAAGGCAATTTAAAAAGTGGCCCTTTGATTAAAATTAAGATCTCAATCTGATGAGAGGAGGACTTCCGGTTCCGTTCCGGCCTAAATCTCCAGATGAAAGCCATAAAATATAAA
Organism: Xenyllodes armatus; assembly: GCA_034699765.1. NCBI lineage: Eukaryota > Metazoa > Arthropoda > Collembola > Poduromorpha > Odontellidae > Xenyllodes > Xenyllodes armatus. The sequence goes on from JAQIYE010000656.1 coordinate 5,721, forward strand.
CTTAACTTTTAAGGGTTTTACTTCGCACATAAACTCCTAAAAAAACCAAATGTTTAAAACTCTTTTCTTTTGGTCTGAATTTGATTCCGACATTAAGATTAGATTTTTATGGAGGCTGACTCTTTTTTTACAACCGCGGCTCCCGGATTATTTCATTTCCCCGGATCGACCCCAAACTCTCTCTTTAAGTATTATAATCATAAATGATAGACTTTAAAAACTTGTTTATACAAAAAAAGTGAAGTTGATTATAAAAATGGAACAAAAGGATCATTGAGGATAAGACAGATCCAGATAGATTGGGGATGGCTCCATGTATTTATACTGTGTTAGTCTTAGCATTGAATTAAGGGCTTTTCTGTTAAAAATCCTCAAGTTTGGACCTGAATTTTTAAATTTCAAAGCTTCTTCTTCTTCTTTGACTTTTGAAAGAAAGTTCAGGCTTTGAATTAAACCCTGAGCACGACCGTGGATATTTTGTTCTTGAAAAGTTCACGACCACATCCAATATATGAGAGGGTTGAAGTTGAAAATTTTCTTCCTTTGCTCTTGACTTGAGAAAGTTGGATTAAGATCCTTCCAGTTTCAACAGCATGTCGAGGTTGAAGCTGAAACTTGAAAATAGGAGGAGGTGTTGTGATTCCAACCCCCCTCAAGGAACGACCATATTCTACATTGAGTTTTTTTAAATAAAAAAAGATATGAAGAAAAAAAAACGTTTTAAGGACCGTAAATACTCATGTCACGTAGGGTCGGCGGGCCGTTAGCAGAGGATAAGATAAATGGAAAGAAAGCGAGTTCGTTCAGTTTATTTTTTGGTTAAAAAAACTAACCCTCATTTCATCTTGGTTAAGCTAAACTGAAGTACTGGAGTCAGTTTGAGATAAGAATTGGTTCATCCTCTCTTTCTCTCCCAGAAATTTAAGAAAAAGTTTTGGATCCTTTTGTTAAAGAGAGACTTTAAAAACCACCCGGATCCGGATCCTGTCGAAAGTTCTAGGGTGGATAAAAAAGAGCTAAAATCTGTTGTGCCTACGGTTAGGGTGGGAATTATCCAGATGAACATATTGTCAAGTGTATAGATTTGTATTTGTCATGCAGTTTAGGTATGTGTAGTTGTATTATATGTCTTTCTTTTGGTACAGGAGTGGTCTTGATAATTCTTTCATAGGTTGTACATAATGTCGTCGTTCATGATTAATTTCAGTTTACTGATAGTATTGAGGATTCGACAATTATTTTGAAAATTTGATCCTTTGACGAATGTAAAATACGCCGACCCAGGAGCCTCACAAACGAATTATGATATTTAAATATCCTCGAGGTGAAGCAAGATGCTTTATGGAAAACAATGCAAAATTGCTCATTTTTGTTGGATTTGTGAAGTCATGCAACCTGTACCGATAGGACTTCCGTTATCGGTTCAAAATGGTTTTAAAAAAATTAAACGCCCGAAAAACATGGTGATAGTTTGACCTTCACATTATGAATAAATCATCTGATAATTTTAGTCATAATAAACTACAAAGCACCGTTAAACTAAAAGTCCTTGGTGGTTTTTATTAGCAGTCATTCTTTGCTTGAGTACCAATTGTAGTGGCAAACTTTCTCTTGTGCGATTTCTCAACTTGAATGCGAATGACATAATAACTTAAATGACAATGCAAGTTATTGGATACAAAATTTGGAAATCTAAGGATTACTAGTAATCAAGAGTTGTGAAAGAAGACTGTCACTTCTGGTGGGGTTAGCAGCGATAGCGCTGCTATATAGGTCTATTGCCAGAATGAAGCTTATAATTACGTTTGGAGTTCTTTGCTTCATTGCAACTTGTAATTCTAATGTCCTAGTCTAAATTAATTCGAATAAAAGAAGTAGCAAACCACGAGTTAAAAATGTCTTAATTTGGTTATAATTTTTGTAACAGGTTTGTCACACGATCCGTTTGGATCCGGACCGGACGCCTACGACGACGATGACTATGAGTACTATCAACCCTTGCCCTATTATCGTCATTCATACCATCATCGACATCGCCTCCCATACTATGATTCCTATGAACATTTTGGAAGACCAAGATCAAGGCCAAGAGGATGGAGTCTTAACGACAATCCAGAGAACTCTGAACAGGCAAAGCAGACCAATCCACCATCGTCTAAACTTGAGCAGTCCGAACAGTCCCAATCCCAAGGTCCTCAAGGAAGAACACTTCATACAGCTCGAGGGTTTGGGTAATCCGCCAATCTGGATCTGAACAGGAGCAGGATTAATGTTTGTAAAGGAACTGGCAAATTTTGAAAATACAATTGAAAGGTAAATATAATTCGATGATGTATTATGTTTAAAATATCTGAACGTAATTAAAATAAAATTCAAACGCATAATTGTGTTTTGTATAACTCTTGGACTCATACTGTAATTAAAGAATCGGATTTGGATCAAAACGTCGTTGAAATATCGCAGTTGATTTTACCTTGAAACTCAATCCGTAGCGTATTTAAAGCGTTGGGGTTTTTTGCATCCCACTCTCGTTCATCCCCCTCATTGGGAACTCAAGTCAGCTTTTTCTTTGCCTTCCATTAAAATAGAAGTACTCGCAGATCAAGATCCTTGAAAATGTCATGTCAATTTTCAAGCTTTTCCCTTTCCAAAGGGAAAACCATAAAAAGAAGCAAAGAATGACAACTCAGAGGGTTATTACCTAATGTTGTTGGAATAGAAATTGAAGGTGTCGAGTCAGAGAAAGTTCTTTAGCTTTGGTTTGGATTTTGGATTGGATTTGAAATGAGTCTTTTCTCCAGATCGACACGAACAGTACCAAAATCTCATTCTCAAATCCAAACCAAAAACCAACCCTCTTGAGTATAAATATTAGAATACAAAACATGAAATGAAATGAAAGGGAGGAAACAGGAGACAGATTCAAGAGAGTTGTTGGTCTGTCTGTAGAAAAGTATAGAAAGAAGGGCAATTGTGAGGACTTCACTTGTTAGAATTGGAGTTAGGACTTTCCCTACACTTTTTTACTGTCCTTTTGGGATCTATTTTAAAAGATAGACAAGTTGACTGGAGAAAGTCAAGTGGTGGTAGTGGCAGTGGAGGTACTTTTACGTGCTACCCCACCCTGACTGACTCTTGTTGGACTAAATTGGTTTTTGGGGGCTTTTATTAGGGGGTTGTTGCTTAGCTTAGTATACTTTACTTTTACTGCTTCTTGACTTCGTTTGAGAGAGCCAGAGAAAGAGAGTCATCAAAATTTTGGTCCATCATGTGTATCTATGCTGCTAAGCTCAAACTCAACAAAGTTAAAAAAGAGAAATTGGATAATCTTCTGGGGCTCATTCATGAATTATGGGAGACTCAAGGGCCCCAATTAAACTCTCCAATTAATTTGAGAGAGAGAGAGAGGGAAATGTACTGTCACAATATCAATATGATGTTTGACTTTCAGAAATAACTTTGAGTTGGATTGTATTAGCCTAAAGTACAGCTTTACAACTTCATTCCTTTCCCGTATGAAGCTCGAACAGCCGAGATGGTTAAATTCTGGTTGGAGTTCGAGCTTGTGGTTGCTCTTCAAATATAATTGGATACGGATTTAAAAAAAAAATATTAAACTAGAAATTTTGCTAATAAAGTAAGACGGAACCTGTCCTATCTTCTAGCCTTGAGTCTCATCAAATCTGAATCTAAACTAGATCTCATAGTATCGCTCATCTCTCATAATGGTTGTAGGTGCTTAAGATCCCCAAACTAACTACTGCACTGGCCAAAAAACTTGAGCTTGTAAAGGCCAAGCCAAACGAACTCAAGTCGAGATCCGGCCTTTCTCCACATTAAAAGAGGACACTTTCTCCTCCAGAGGGTTTCTTTTCTCTCATCCGTGTCATATAAAAACTTGTGTGCAAAAGGAATTACCGTAAAAGAAATGGTTATTAGCCTTATCATCATGGATGATGGGGGAAATCTGGAGAGTCCACGGGGTTTTTGGGATTCATTTTGTCTTTGTCCTTCAGAGCTTGGTGTCCTGCTTCAGGCTTTCTTTTCTTTTCTTCCTTCATCATCATCATGAAAAGTTGTACTGGGAAAGAAGGTACTGTAATTTCAAGAAAGAAAAAAAGACAATCAAATTTTGAAGTGTACATTGTACATAAGGAAAGAATAGAAGAGAAGTAAAGACGAGTTTGGATTTGAATGATTATTACTTTAATACTTTAGTTTAAGGGTTCCTCCTGGGCTTCTTCTTCTTGGATGATGATGATCCTGGTGGTGGGCACGGAGGGACCCTAAAAATCTGTCTCTTGGTTTAAGTTCATTTTGTGACTCTAACTCACTCAGTTCAGCTTTCACTATTTAGCTCATTTCTTTTCTTCAAATTTTCGTGAGCATACATATTCATATCCTACTTTACTGTACTTTACTTTGTGAAGAAAGTTCATTTTAAGCAGGCTGGAAAACTAAAAAGACAATGGCAATATCCATCTACCAAGAAGAATAGCAGAAGCTTTGAATGAGTCTCGCCTCATCTCATTTTATGAACAGAACATCCATGCCTGCTTTCCCTGTTCGTATTCGTATACTACCTATGAATGAATGCATTTAAATGATCCATTTAAAAAAAGTTGTTCTATTAAAGCAAGGTTTCTTAAACAGACTGGACAAATGACAGCCTAGTTGTCTATCCAGGATCTGGTTGATTTGAAAAGTTTGTTCATTTTGTTTTTTTATATTTTTCATTTTGGTTGGACGATTTGATTTAGGTTAAATAGGACATTGAAAGCACGTGGTTCCAACTTCATAAAATAAAGAATCGGGACAGGGACCAGAGCGTCCTGATTGAGATTTAGTTACATGTGGAAAGTGGTTGCCTTTGAGATGGGAAGCTATTAGATTTTGATTAAGCTACTGGATAACTGAGCTGGGTTGGGAGCTGGGACACTAATCGGGATTAGAGGTGGACCATGTCCTCAGAGAGGCAGAACTCTAATTTCCGGTTAGAATGTTATAAAACGCCCGAGAAGGCGGGTCAAGTCTTCATTCAGTTTCAGGTTCATGGTTTTAAGAAGGAAATGTTAGCAGGTCATGACATGAGTTGATTTTTAATGAAAGATTATGGCGTGAGTCTAGTAAACAAGCTTTGGTCAATTATGCTCATTGACTGCGCGATTTTTGCAATGTCCTTCTCTTCATACACCGGAGTGTCAGTATCAAGACCACGGCACTCTGTAAATGAGGATTATAATTAGCCCAATTATTTTCTGTTACAATTAATTTACAGATAATCATATCCTACTGGTTTCCACCCTGAGGACGAGTCGGGCTCTAGTCAACCGCGTGGTGCTATAGGCTCTAAGTTGAAATTATGGGTCAACTCCACAATAATGAAGTAAGTCGAATTCTCAATTTTATTCATCAACAGGAAGTTTCTGCGTTGGGTTGCTCTCCTCACCTTGGCTTGGTTTAACCACTTGGCTACTGTAATTAAACCTATTCGTTGGTTTTGAGAGATCAAACATGTATAGCCATACTCGTTGTTATGG
>JAQIYE010000657.1:0-11235 GCA_034699765.1 Xenyllodes armatus
TATTTTTAGAATACACACTTGGCTTTTACCTCTGATGTAAAGGGAAATAACGTTCAAAGAGAAACGACATTTTATCTAGGTCCATTATCAAAAGAATGTTGACACTCAAAATTCAAAACACGTATTTTATGTTCTTAACTTATTTCAAGGGAAACCTTAAGTTCGTTATGTAATTGTCATCCTTATTGTTCCGTTCATTCGCATTGTGTATTGTTTAAGTGTCTCTTATAGATTTCTGTCTATCAGGGTGATAAGCCCTGATGGAAATGAAGCGGATGAATCTCAAGTCTTACGTCGCACATTATACCAAACTTTACATTTTAAAGATGGATGGATAGAGTCATTTTATGTGTGGGTTGAGGTTGAGTCCACGATAATTGAAGTAAAACTCACAAATTAGTTTGCATAAACGTCGAAATCCCTTTATATTGCCATAAAAACTAAAAATCACCAAATTTTCAGCAATTTTTAATGCTTGTGTCTTAGCTTAAAATGGCTTATGCTCGTGTAGCAGCAGCGTTGGTTAGAAAACCGACTATGAAAGTTTTCGCAAATATGGTATAATTTCATCATTGATCGAGGAATTAAAGTATTTAGATGATAAACTAAACATTTCTTTATACAAGCATTCTAAACGATGCACAAATCACAAACAAGTGAGGAAGGATTTAAGAATGGCTCTTTTTGAATACATTGTTCGTGTTTCAAGCGAAAAGAGCTTTGCTCAAAAGAGCCCCACCTTTAAAATTAGTCGTAGTTTGTGATACACAACAATAATTGATGACTACATCTATTTTGGAATGTATCTACAATACTCATCACATGTGTCTAAATAAGGCTTTCAAAAAGACAAAGGGATCAGGGCTGGAGTTTAATTCCAACAGCGGACAATATTGTGTTGTGTGTTCATTAAAATTTAAAAAAATACACACTCGCCCACAATATCATCAACGTTAAGAATTTGCTGATCTGACTAACTCGATTCCGCCCGTGATCAAATTTAGCGAAAACATTCCTTGGGCTAGAAGTCACTTTACATAATAAATTATAAACTCAAGTCCAATTCACAGCAAGGAATGTGTTTATCGCTAGATTAATTATGTTGTATCGAGCGTAACTGAATGAGAATGAATAGAGCAAGGCATTTGACAAATGAGTTTGTTTACGAAGAGATCAAAGGTTAAGTTAAGAGGTAAGGTGAAAAAATCCAATGAGGTTTTGTAATATGATACTCCAATGCTATCCTACTATTATTCATTGACTCATGTTAACATGGGGGACCAAATCAGATCAAATCAAATCAAAAATTAGACCCCATGAAGTCTCTTCTATCCTTGCCTTGTCGTGTTCTCCTCTGTCCCTCACACTATTAGTACTTTTTTTTTAAAAAAAGGCCAAGTTAAGGGCTCGCTTGAATGATTATGATGATGTAATTCTTATTTTTTAAAGATCAGAATTTACCCCAGAACACATAGCTAACTCACTCTGAAACACTGTAGAAGATCCTAAACCCTTATTTGTCCCAAATTGATCCCACTCACTCAAAGGAAGGTGTGCCAATTATGAAATCATGTGCAACTGTTATACAGCGGACCCCTTTAGGAATTCAATCTTTTAGAAAGATTCAAGCACATGCCAAGTACAATGTACGACCACCATAAATATTGGCAAATTTTGAGATTAGTGCTCTTTATCAATTCGATTCCCAGTAACATTATTTGTGTCATATCAAATACAGGTGCATCAAATGAAGGTAACAAATTTGATTTCCTAGAGGTCCTTCATATCTAATATCAACTTTTTGGAGGCCTAAATAAGACCAAGGACTACTAACTAAATCTTATTTCATTTAATTGAACATTCAAAGGATTGAAACAAGAAATTCAAATGTTTTATTTTTAGGCTGATGTAAGATGACAATTGGAGAAACCTTAAAAGCCAAATCAACAAGAAGGAAGATAAACTCACCTATTAGATAAAGGGTCAGAAGAGGTTACTTTTTTAACGATGTGTGATCCTAGGTCCATGTCCATTTTGACTCCGGTATCCATTCATAACTTTCATTGATGGATACATCTCAGGAGGAACATGTGACCTCTCAATCTCATCTCCAGATAAATCCAAATCTCGGACCATTTGAATGATTTCCCGTTCCTTCTTAAGCCCTTCCGCTGTGTTGGCTGAAGGGGAACCAGAGGGTCGTGCTAAACTTCCACCTTCTGTGGCAAATTGAAGATTTGCAAGGGAGCCGTAAGAGCGGGATCGATGTTCCGCTCGAATGGAGTATGAAAAAGCCCTCTCATTTAAGTGACCCTTTTTCCGATAGATCCCAGTACTGAAGGGTGAGTCTTCCCGCTCTGCCCCTGAGGGTGAGGACCCATTTCCATTCATCATCTTATTGGAACCTCCACCTCCCTTGGACTTGCTCTTAGTTGAGAGAAGGGTCGAGGACTCTCCATTCATAAGGCCACGATTATGATAATGGTAGCCTCGTTCAATCGTTGCATATTGTCCACCACCAACACCATTCCCACCACCACCCCCATTAGGGGTCATGACCATGAGGTCTCCATGGTTGGGATGAGGATGATGTGGATGTCCTTTGTGACCCCTTGCCGCCCCCTCCTCCCACGTCATCCTGGATGAATGAGGAAAAAGTGGTGGTAGGGTCCCCTGGTGGTGGAGGGGTAAGGCTGGATGTTGTCCAGGATGAAGGATGTACCCAGGGGCAGAGTGTGGTGGTGGGATAAGAGGCACAATTGTTGGGGCTAAATTTGACTCTGTCCGACCCTTTTGTTTCTTCTTTGACTTAGTGCCCTTAGTGACAAGGGTGTGATGATGAGGGCCTATGGCTAAGGGATGGTAGGGATGAAGGTGGGGTGGTGGAACCCCGGGATGATGATGTCCATATATTGGTTGTGGAGGGAATGGAAGGACTCCATATCCATTCCCCATTGTTGGCACTGGGATCATGTGTGGAGGAAAATGTGGTCGTTGATGAGGTCGGGTCAGGGTTGACATTGCACTTCCAGGTCGATGGCTAATTTGTCCATTAATGATACTCCCTGGCCTTGGAGAGAGTCCTGATGTACTCAGATTCATCATTGAGGCGGGTCGGATCAAGTATTGTTGTTGAGCTGCAGCTTGTTGTTGCATATGCTCCTGATGGGCTTTGATTTCTTTCTTTAATTTTTTCTTCATTTTCTTTTTCCCGGAGGTCGAAGCCTCCTCCTCAGGAGACTTGAGCAAAGAAAAATGTTGGGGTGGGGGTGGAGGTGGCGGGGGTGGTGACACAAATTGACGAGGTCTGGAGAGTCGAGAAGTATGGGATTTGACAGATTTAAGGGTCCCATCAGGTTCCAAGTAAACAAGTTCCGAGGTTCCATTAGCCCCAAGGGTTGAATGTGAACCACTCCAGATCTTATGATTTTCATCCCCTTCGTATATCTCATCCTCATCTGGGAACTCAGCTCGGAACTCAAATTTATCCCTTGGGGTTGAGGAGGTGACGGGTCCATCAGTAAAATCCTCTTCAGGGGAATTGGCCACAACAATAATGTCAGAGTCGCCATTTTGACTAAGGGCTTGCCAACCTGTGACCTTTTCAATGGAATTTAGTGGGGTCACTGAACGTTGGATTGGACGGGATTCAGAATGGGAACCCTTGAAGGGGCTAGGACCTGTTCCATTACTAAATCCATTGGAAGTACTTGGGCCATTCATCAGTCCATTCCCAGTTGGGATTTGAAGGGTTCCAACTGAGCTCCCAGCCACCCCACCACCATTCTCCAGTTGTCTTGCATAAGTAGAGTCTGCATAAGCATGGAAACAACAACGAACTAAGGCATTAGCCGCCATTTCCCTCTTACAAATAAATGCATGACACTCAAGAACTTTGATCCCACTTGTCCTCCGGAGGATACATGCAAATAGTGGAGGATGATTTAGATTTGGGAGTTGAGCAAAGGGTGAGTCCAGAGGTAGGAATTTTTGAACTTTCTCGCTGGTGGAACTACCATCTCGACTATTTGGGACAAGGACATTTCGTACTGCTGCACAATAATGAAGGGACTCTATTGGGAAAAACCGGGTCACTTTTGTATTCTTCTCATCCACATTCTCCAGGAGGAGTCCGTTTGACCATACACTTAACCATGAGTCAATTCCTTTGAGGGAAGAGAGTCCTGTGTCAGGGTACAGTTCTTTTAATGGTTCTTGAATCCCTTGAAGTCCATCTTTTGTAATATGAGGGACAGCCGAGCCAAGATATAAGACTCGACACCTACAAATTGGAGTAGACTCGTCATCCTCAGAATGATGACCCCTGGAACGACCACCACCACCACGACCCTTCCGAACAAGGGGCATTTTCCCACACTCTAAAGTCTACACTCTAATTATGAAACTGAGGGGGATGAACATACAAAAGGTCAAGGATTTAACCTATTGTTGAACTTAAAATCCTATGCCCTTGAGGGGCTTGTCACTTGTTTCTCTATCTGCGTTTCATGAACTTTGAAAATTGGGTTTGATCCTCGGAGGTGAAGAGAAAGAGCTACACTGAAACTTGGCTACCTCCTCAAAAATCTTAAGATCCGCAATATACAAAACATGTAGGATATTTGAGGGTAAGACATAATACAATGGAATGGTTCTCCCCTGTGTAAACTCCAAAGGAATCTTTAACTTTTAAGAAGGCAAAACGTATCACAATGGATTGGGGCTCTTATCGGATGGTTCAAAATACACAAAATTATGCCAACTAGCTAAAACTGCTTGGAATCAGCTATGCGATCCAATTTAAATGCTTTCTGCATTATACAAAAACAGGGTGTGCAAAGTATTGCCTCAAAATGTAGTTGCATCAGAAAATTCTAAACAAGTTTTCAACCCTTCAACATTATTTCTTATTTCGTGTAAACCATTTTACATCAAAGCCTCACCCTCCTAAAAATAATTAATCAAATCGTAATTAGAAATTTTACAAAATTTCACCCATTTCGACGAGAGCCCTAGAAAAATAGCTAGAGGGACTCAAAAATGAAAGAAAGGTAAGGAAGTTCAGAAAAAAGTTGTTGGGTCTTTTAAGAAGTTGCATTTGAAAAAAATGGTGGTGGTCATACCTTTGAGGTGTTTTGTAAGATTAAGGTTGATTTGAATTGTTGAGGAACTGTTGGTATTTTGGTAGGGGAAAAGATGGCCATCCTATGTTGTTGGTCTGTGTAGATTGTAAAAGGGAAGATGATGAGGTTGAAGGGTGAGTTGGATTGTTGTTGTTGAGGCTAACATTGAATTTGAGATTGGAATTTACCATTTAAGGAAGTGAACAGGTGTAAAAAGGCATAAAGAAGGGATGAAAATTGAAAAGAGACCTTCATGGAAAAAGGGACTTTTTGGAACTGGATCCCTTGTGTATGATTTAAGTACCCACTTTGCCTGGCTGGCTTTAACATTTCAACGTTGATACACTATTTTCACCATAGGGCGTGTAGGGTATAAGTGTAGTAGGTTTTGGTTTTTAGGATTTACCCAAATTCGGGTTTTATGAAAGGTGCTCAGAATAGCGAATAGTCGACCATCGACCATAATCATACAAATATATTTTCTACTCTTATTCTTCTTCCATAGGGAAGTTGGTAGAATTAGGATTTCTGAAACGATGCTCCATTAAAACTTAAAGGAATGTAATTAAATGACATTGATGCTTGATTTTGCAAAAACACATTTATTGAAAATGATAAGTCGATCAACTTAATTGGGCAGATTGCAATGAATGGTTTAATTAGTCTGCCACAATATGTTCAAACAAGAGCTGAATCAAAAAATTGGCTTCATATATTATATAAATTACAGTACGAATGTCATAACTTAAAACTCTATATGTTTGTTTGCACTCAGAAAAAGACAAAAGATGTGGACGACCGACACGTGCTACCTGTCTATATCACATCCTGAATCTATCTTATCTAATTTTTGCATCCCTATTTAAGTATTCTAATAACAGGTTCCAATTATTAGGTAACTGTATTTAACTTCCCAAATTTAAAACAAAGAGATTTTTAAAGCAGACGGCGGTAAAAACATCTTTTTTGGTCAAGCTACGATCTATATTTAGTGCTGATTTCTTTCCATTTCATCGGAAAATAGCTGTTTCATTTCATTTTGTGGGCATATTCATTCCATATTGGGCCATATCATTTCATTTCATTTTGCAAAAAATTCATTTTTTCATTTCATTTCATTTCGATTTGGCCCAAAAGTGGATAGTCAAAAGTTAGCACAGGGGAGTTTGTTATCGATTGAATCTCCCGCGCTGGACTTGCAATTTTACAAATTTCACCAGCTGTGGGTCGATAGCCAAACTATATCTAAAAGTGAGTAGCCGATGACTCATGGATAGGTACACGCCAGCGCGACCCAACTGTTGCTGACGGTATGTAACGATGGTCTACACAGTGTAAATGTGCTTTAGTTTGGAAGAAACCGTCTTTTACTTATACAACAGAGTTGGTTGCTCAATGGACATGTATATTTGCAACAGGTTATGGTAGTTAAAACAGATAAAATGACAATTTTAGCCCCAAAACTGCATCTCAAAGAGACAGACAGACATAAGGTTTACATACTCGGTACTTTCCGAGCCAAAAGCTCATTTTTTTCTCAAAAAAGTTTGGATTTGGATTGGGTTTCAAGTCTAATACCAGCAGAGCTTGGCGCGAACTGGTAATAGATTTAAATGCTTCGAGTAGGGAGTCTGCGCACGGCGCCGAGAAATTTCAGGCTAGCGCAGAGCGCTGAAAATCTTCTGGTCAGTGGTGAGCGCATACTTTTGCCCATATTTGGCGTTAATTTGAAGGCGCTAGGCGCTGGGTTGAAGGTTCTCGGCGCAAAAATCAAGGTATTACGCGCTCAAAGCTGGACGCTCTCTCTGGTGGTTGGTACAAACTTCAGGGTATTTAGCGCGCGGACCCGTTCCGTGCTGAATGTTTTCGGCGCTTGAAACAGCGCTCAAAAGTACAAATATTTTTACTAAAATAAAAGGAAATAAAATAATATTTGTAACCTAAACTTCAACCCCAAATTTTCTTACATCGAACATGAATAAAATGCTTCAAATTATTCCGTTGAGTGGTGCAAAACTTTCAAAACCAACCCTCAAAACATGGGTATTTTGAAATGAAAAAATGCATTTCGGATTTCGAGTTTCATATCATTTCCACTCAAAATCCATTTCATTTTGCCTCATTTCATTCCAAATTTTCATTTCATTTTGGTCGAAATGAAATGAAAAAAACCATTTCATTTTGAAATGAAACCAACACTAAATCTATATTTCTACTATATGGGTTTGGTTTAGGTAGCCCTTGTCTCCTTTGTGGGAGTTCGGAGGACTCATTAACCCATGTAGCCTTATTTTGTCCCAATATGGTGGTCGAAAGAAAAATTTATTTGCACAGATATGGCATTTATAAGTTATCCCAGTTAATTGAAGCCTCTCTCACTAAAAACAAATTGTTAGTATTAGCTAAGTTTTTGATTAGCGTCGTAAAACGCCGAAAATTTCTACGAAATTTGCTGGATGACTCTCTCCAAAGTCTATGATAGTTTATACATTAAGATATTTATTATTGCTAAAATCTGCTCTTTTTGTACGGTTGGTTTATGGGCCGGCAGGCCTGGAAAACTCAATAAATTACAATTACTATATGGGTTTGGCCAAACTCTCTATGACTAATTTCAAAAATTTGCCGCGAAGTCGACTGGGGCTTTAGCTTTCATTTCCAGTATGGGGAAATGCCTTGAAATGTCGATTCTATCGAATGTTTAAGGGGTTAAAAAGGCTAATGCCATTACTTAAGCTAATTTAGAAAGATCGCAAATTTTTAAATGGAATCATAGATTTTTCATAGAGAGTTTGGCCAAACCCATAGTGACCCGTTCAGTAAAACTAAATATAGCCATTTTGGATTCTTTTCTGTTGTAGTTGACCAAAATTGGGCTAAAAATCACTTTTTGAAGTAGTGCACATTTTTCATAAGAAATACATTTATGAAAACCGAGTTAAAATATGAATCCCCAAATTGGAAACTGTGTTGAAAACTGTTGAATTACAATAAATTTTGCAAGACTATGGTGGAGACTCAAGATTGATCTGGAGGAGGGATAATGTAAGAGTGAAATGGTCAAAAAGAATCAGTCAAGGCCAGTTCCTATATTTTATAGCCCCGCTGTAAATAACAGTACATTCTTATTTTTGCGGATTAATGGTAATTTCCATACCGCCAGTTTAACTTTTTAATAAAATTAAATCTATCCAAGTTGCCTGGAGCAGTTTATTAAATTCCAAAATTTCATTCACTGACATAAATCATATTTCGATTACTTTTGAAGTCTTTATAATAACTAAATGCTGCGTTGTAGGTGAAACAAAGTTTTATCCCACAGATCCTTTAATTGATTCCTCATCATTTAGACTTCAAATGTAGGGTGGAGAAATGTTGCGCCCTCAGTTGACGTGAATATGAAAGTTTTAAATTCTCAAGTGTAGTACTCTTTGAATTTTAAGTTTACCAAAAAGTTTTCTTAAGGTGCGGTAGATGTTAGCGTTGCTTTGAATGCAATCAAAAATCTTGCAACTACAAGAGAACACGGCTAAAGGAGCTTCATTAAATTTTGGTCTAGCAATAGCAATACCATCTGCACAAACATACTTCAGCAAACACTAATCTTAAATTGACCTATGATCATGACCTATTTCATAAATCAGGACTCACCACTGCACTGCCTGAATAAAACATGAAACTTCCTATCATTAAAGCAAGTCCTCTGATTTACGAACAAAAGTGGTTAAATTTCGATTGTATACATTTCTAAGAGGTTGACTAACGATAAGTTCAGTATAAATAAAACAAATTGGGTGTTTATAGTCTGTTTCATTACCTTTCAGGTCTTACAGACATTTTTAAACTTCGCTCCCTTTATTCAAATTCCTTAACCTAACTTAACCTAGGTACACAATTTTTGTAAACCATTCTGTACAATATTTGTGATTTAAATGAACCACCCCATTCGGGCTAGTGAGTGGCGAAACCTGAGACCAGGAAAAACCCACCCCGTGGCTCAAGAGTCCGGGATGGTATTGAAACCATCTACGCTACTTAACCCCAAAGGAGCTCAGCCCTGTGACAGAACTGACATAGCATCCAGACCCGACTAAGTTCAGTATATTGCTCTAGAATGTAAATCTAATGCCCGGATACTAACGTGTGCTAATTCACCTTTACGACACTAACATTGCGTTAATGAGGTTCGGATTATTGATACAAACGGTTTTAAAATTTTAAACTTACGGTCTAAATAATACCTCAATTTCATAACAATACGATTGTCTCATCTCACCCTTGAAATGATCTCATTTCCAAAAGGGAACGGGATCTGATTCCAGTGAACGACAGGTACGAGGTGAAGGTGTAAAAACGTAATGCGTGAAAAAACACGCGAGGATACGAGTTCAGCAGAACGTCTAAAACCGTTATAATTAGCAACGGAAGGTCGAAACAAGGGTTATGATAAGGCAACGGAAGGTTAAATCAAGGGTTAGGGTAAGGCAACGAAAGGATGAAAACAAGCTCTGTACGCACCAGTACGCACCTTTGTAGAAGTAACAAAATCATTTAAAAATCGAGCCAAACCCCTCAGTTTTATAAAAAAAATATGATGAAGTAAAAAAAACTTGCCACCTGCGGCGGCAATTTGCAGACCGATCGAACTTGCCACCTTGGGTGGCAAGTCGACAATGAATAATTGTTAATTCAGTTGGTCTTGGACAAGCGCAAACTGTCGTTTATTGACCTTAAGCAGCTGTAAACTGACTACATAAACACCTAACTGCTTCTCAGCCTAAACAAATTTTATTAAACTTGGAAGCACCTAAACAAATTCCACAGAAATCATTAAACTGCTTCTCAACCTAGACAATTTTTATATAACTTGGAAGCACCTAATCAAATTCCACAGAAATCGTTAAATGGCTTCTCAACCTAGTCAACTTTTCATCAGCATTGTCTTCCAACACACTCAACTGCTCCACAATCAAATCAAATTTGCTTTATTTTACAGCATTACGACAAATGGGCTGTTTCACAAATAAATATTGTTATTGGGCTAATGAAGCAAAATGCGCTAGTGACTGAATGGCAAATGGCCCTATTTTCTCATGGAAGGGCGGACGACAGACGGACGGACAGACAGACAAACCCTTCCCATAAGACAATCTGTCGATCGGTCTAAAATTCTTCTCAACGGGTTTACTTTTGATTAATCCACCTGCATGTTTTTCTGGTACCCTAGGTCACTTTAGAGATCATGGGTAGGTGAAATTTAATTTTTACGATGATTAGCTCTTACGATGATTAGCTCGTTAGTATGTCCTACAGGCTGAGCTAAAACTGAAAAACTAGGTTAAAGTGACCTAGGTCCATCTCAAGGTCAAAGGTCACGGGGTCAGTTTCAAAATATGCCAAAAATTAGATGAATTTAGGGCCATTGCATGTTCTGATTGGATGAACCATTAAAAAGTTATAACGGTTTGAAAGATGAGACAGAGTGACAGACGGACAAAGTGAATACAGTACATGTTGATGTGGGCTCAAATCGTAATAAATAAGTATATTAACGAACATCACATTCCTAGTCCCAACAGCTCATGATAACAATAACAAGTAGTGCTGCCAAATGAGTAACCTTTTGTAAAACCAGACAGCACATCATTATAAATTCATAAAACAATTTTTTAGAACATTTCAAAAATTGACAAGAAAGCCCAAAACCTGTAATTTGATTAACATAAACGAATGTTAATTGATCAGTTTTTACAAAATTAGAAGCTCCTCCAGGCCAATTGGTTTTTCAAAATTCTGTTGAGTCTCAAATTTCTCATATTTACAATCCATTGACATTGACTAAAATTTAGTCCGGATTTGGATTATTCTTCATTAACTTTTGAAGTTAATTTGAATTTTAAATTTGAATTTATTTCATAGTAACACCCTGGTTAAAAATACAGGTCCTTACGTCACTTGGATAACATACTCCATAACATTAAACAGTATTTTATAACTAAACATACACTCTATACACGAGGTGAGCTTTCTAGTACGTACTTGGTCACATAGTTTTTAAAAGTTAGGAAGGAGACATTAGTATCAAATGGAATGGAATTCCATGCTTCAACTC
>JAQIYE010000658.1:0-11228 GCA_034699765.1 Xenyllodes armatus
ATGAAACCCATGAAGTTTGGTATTTTCACCCATGAAGCAAAAATGAATGGAAAATGATAGCAAACGTGCGGACAGACAGACAGACAGCGTGATCACATAAGACGATCGGGTGATCGGTCTAAAATAAGGTCAATCATGGTCGGTCAGGATGGTGATTCAGATTCCGGGTCCCAGTCCTATATCTTCAAAGCGTGTGCTTCTTTGGAATTCGATTAGGGTTGATCTATTAGTTAAATGGTAAAAACAAAGCTTATACAATAAGGAGAATCATTACAAGGATTGAAAATTCTAACAGTGCTTATACCCCTTGTTCTGGGTTTGTCAAAGAATATTTATGGTTTGAAACGCAGTAAAAGACAATCAAGGCAGAAATTGAAATAAAAATCCCCTTTAAATACGCTAGACAATTCTGATGGTGTGTATTTCCCTTAATGAGGCATTATCCTTTATCTCCACTTGAAAATACTTAAACCCAATAATGGTAGTGTATGGTCTTATTGTTTCTTTGCGTTATGTAATCTTTCAAAAACATTCCTCCGTTACATTAAGACAAGGTGAGTGGAAATTTAGATTGAAACAAGGAAAGTATGAGCTTAAATACCAACTAAACAGGGCAATAGACTCACTCGACGAGATTCATATTTTGTTTTTGTTCAGCTCGTGGTCTTGTAGATGAATCAAATGTAAATGGTCTTCTGCAATGCCCTAGGCTTCCCTTTCCCTCAAGTCCACATCCTTACCATCTTTTACATAATCTTAAACCCCTTCTTGTTTAGCTGTAGGTTTTTATTTGTAAGCTTACTAAAGGTATTTTATCGGTTGTGTTGTTTTCCTTTAGAGAATCATTCATTTGGGCTATTGTATTTTTGTAAGATCTCTCAGCCCTCAATAAGAATGTTTGGACGATGGATCCATTTTATGTACTCTTCAGAGAAAATGTTCCGACAAAATTTGGATCGCCCTTAAATTCTGAGAAAGCCTAAAAATCAGTAATAAATAATTTTTGGTAAAACGCTGTACCCAAAGGTCAGGACGACAATTCTCAATTCCAAGAAAAACCGGAGGTAAAGTAGGAAATCATCGCGATTTACCTAATTCTATAAATATTTATGCTACATTGACTATGTGGTCAGTTCTCCAATATGGAAAAGGATCCATGAGTTCAAGGTTTCTCGACTTTAAACAACTTTATTTCTAAGAATATATTCAATTAGGAGGAGGAAGATAGATGATGCTGATGTGGGATTGGAATCGAGAATTGTGTAAGACCAGAGTAGAATCTGACCAAAAGAAAGGGAGAAACATAGTATTACTAAACTAAACTAAACAGTAAAGTATTCGGTTGTTAAAGCTGTCATGGTATTGTGCTCAGGTGGAGTAAAAATGTAGAGGCTATTGTTGCTCAAAGACCCTCCTCCACCTCTTGATGAATAATAATAATGTGTCTTAGCAAGTCTCTCTTAATCATTAAATCCCAAGCATGCAGGGTCCAAATGGGATCCATTCAGTTCAGTAATCAGGTGAAGTCAGTTTACCACAAGAAGGAAAATGTTAATAAAACTTTAACGAAATTTTATATAAGTTTTTAAAGTCGTTCAAAGTCAAACTCAAAAGGAAACTAACAACATAACTTTTTGGGAACCAACAAAAGGATCTTTATTGCATTGTTATAATAATCTGCTGATCCAATCCTCTCAACCCAAAACCTTTTATTGTTGGGAACATTTTTTGCAACAACTTAAAAGTTTAAAGACTTTTGAGATCCCATTAGACTTGAAACTATCCAAAAGGTTACAATTACAAGTTTGCATTTGTTACAAAAGTGGAACTTAAATTCAGGATTTTGAGTCCATTGTATTATAGCAGAGTCCTAACCTAACTGACATTTCTTTAAAGACGTGAGACGTGTTAGCATCAATTTTTGCAAAAATTTTCTAATTCTCTTTGAATACAAATTAAGACATCATTAGGTATTATCTTTGAAAAAATTTAAGCCCTCGGAATGAATTGTCTTGCATTTATAATTTTTAACCCTTCCAAAAAAGCATGGACACATTCCATTTCTAAGTGCATACAGGGGGCAAGTGGAAATATGGAGATTTTAATGTTGTCATTCATTTTGACTTTCATATCGGTCCAGTTAGTTAATTAGTAATGAGATCCTGTTCCAAGACATCATTATCATCATTTCTTAATTGAGTTCCAGTTTGTTCCAGGTGATCCTCATTCAGCATTTGTGTACTGATCACTGATTGAGAGTGGATGTCCCATTCCACCTTGTTGACTGGAGATTGGTTACCATATCGTGATATTTACACTCCAATTACCTGTGTGTTCGGTTTGTGCGCCGTTGAGGATTACTAAAGTAAACTAACCTATTATTTGAACAGACTTCCAATATTTTGCCAATTGGGGGACATGAGAACATTCTTCTTCATTTAGTATCACAAAATCCAGTTTGAAACTGTTGAAATAAAACGTGGACGTGTACTAGTGGGTTCAATAATTGTTTTTGAAATTTTTGTACAAAGTTGACTTCTTTTGTCAAATTTAAAATGGATAAGTTTGGAAGACCCATTAGCCGGAACTTAAAGACTCGTCGTTATGAAGTCATGGATGGAATTAATAATCCAGAACGGACTGAGACCTCACAAATTGGTCCAGGAGGAGGAGGACCTGGACCTCTACCTAGTCACAACAATAGCCATCATGGAAATTATGATGATCTCAATCATAATTTGAGTCAACCCCCAAATAGCTCAAGTAGACTTAACCTCCCTTACACAAAGTACAGTGAAAAGGTACGAGAGCCAGGGGCGGACATTGAGATGACAGCTGCGGTCTCGGGAGTTGTTCCGGATGGTTGGTCCCTTCATCTCTTCATTATCATTCATAAATATTTTATGCACCCTTATTATGAGTTGACGGTTTTTTATACAGATGATAAAATGATGGTTGAGGGATTTTAAATAATTAACTTGTGATGGGCATAACGCTTTTTTAGTGATCCCGGAAGTGAAGTGTTTGAACGGAAGTCACTTACCAAAAAAAATCCATATTCACGTTGAGGTTTAACTCATTTTTTGATGAAATGTTTAAATTGAATTCGAACGCTTAACTGTAAAAGTTGATATTTAAATAGCAATTAGGTAAGGTTGACTAAACTGCTAATCTTAACATGTAAAATGGTTTTTGGAAATGGAAGGGCCTGAGAATTGAAGAAATGTAAAATGTAGGATTATGGATGTGGACCCTTTGTCCTTTCATTCCATGCATGAATTAGGGCCATCTTATTTCGCCCTCTTAAATAAATACAGAATAAAAAAAGGGACACGGATCATGAAAGGAACAAAGAAATATTTTTAGAAAATGGAATCCGACGCCATTCCATATTCCATTAGCACACCTCCATTTTTGGACCGATCATCGGAGGTCCTATGGGAAGGCCTTGTCCGTCTGTCTGACGGTCTGACCCCGCTTCTTAGCAAAAATAGGGTCACTTTACATTTGTTTAACAGCGACCATGAAAAAAAAATAAATTACCAACTTATTTTTTTTCAGTTGTAAAACGGCCTAAAGGTTATTAGGAGCATTTGATATTTTAGTTGGGAAGCAGTCAGGCTTGTTTATGGACATTTGTAAGATAGTCTGATTCAGTTGGGAAGCAGTCAGGCTTGTTTATGGACATTTGTAAGATAATCTTACAATTTTAACGTCGTCCAAAGGCCAACAGAAGGTCAGATTATGGTTGTCCAAATGTAAACAAAATGTCTGTTTATGGTTGTCCGCAGGACTACCATAAACTATGATCGGTCGCAGCTTGCCACCTCAGGTGGCAAGTTTTTCATTCCATGAACTTGGTTAAAGTGAGATCAGGATTTACTTTCATTACTCAAGGAGATTCATTTAATGGATCATTAAGTTTAATTTTATCGTACTCTTATAATAAAGATGCACTTTTGCATATGTGGACTTATCACTTTTGCACTTTTTATCTATGAAGGAGAGCAATGAATGGTTTCTGTCATAAAGGTAAGGGTTGTGGATAAACCTTGAAATTTGGATTGAATGCAGTGTTGGCCTTACGCCCTTCGCACTGCGAGCATCGCAGTGCGATAAAGGGCGATAAAACATTGAAAAGTGCGAAAAAGGCCAACTATAGGGGTGGCAATTATCGCACTGCGATCCTCGCAGTTGCGAGCATCGGGGTACGAAAAATGCGAAAAACATGTAAAACTGCGAAAAAGGTCAACTCTGATTGAATGTATATTCTACTTATCTTTAGTTGGGATTACGAAATGCTTAAATAATTATCTTTCTAGAATATTAATGTGATATGCTATTTATGAGTTTTTTATATGATCTTGATATCATTTAAAATGTGAATGGTTAGTAACTCATTTTCGTATAGTTTAAAACTAGGTTTAAAGGTAAATTGATATAAATGTTTAATATGACATTGACCTTGAACAGCAAGACCATTTTTATGAAATCGCATCTGTTTATTTTTCACCTGTTATATGTCATCTTTGGTATATATTAAAACGGACGAATTTTTGGTAAACCTCATAAATCAACATAACGATGACTCATCGTTACTATTGAATTTTCAATAGCAAAATAACCTGCGCTTTCGAAAATCCTATTGATCAAATTAAGATGTAAGGATATTTGAACATTTGCTGTTAAAATTCAATGTCTCGTTAATACCACAACCTCAGATTCGCGATTCGGATATGCCTTGTCCCTGACCCTGAACGACAAATTAATGCTAAATTCCCATTTGATTCCAGATACTTTCACTGTTTCTCATGCTATTGATGCCCTTGGATTTGGGAAGTTCCAAGTGATCCTTTCCCTGTTCACAGGACTTTGTTGGATGGCTGATAGTATGGAAATGATGATTCTGAGTATATTGGCTCCTGCCCTCCATTGTTCATGGTGCATTGATAAGTATCAACAGGCCACGCTCACTGATGTAATATAATATTACCAATGCACCCTACTACTTTTCTAATGCTTTTGTAACTGAATTCAAGTAAACATGAGTTTTTATATTGAAAATCATTTTAGGCTGTATTTCTGGGCATGATGATCAGTTCTCCATTTTGGGGCAATCTAAGTGACAGGTAAATTGGTGAACATATTCTTCAAAATATCATTGGGTCATTTTAAATTATAAAATTGGATTTATTCTACTTTATTGTCTCATATTTCTCCGATCGTTTAATTTCTTCCATGTTTCCAGGTATGGACGAAGACGAGCCCTCTGGGCCTCTGTCATCATTCTTTGCATTTATGGAACAATCAGCTCATTTTCTCCTACTTATGGGTGGCTAGTATTTTTTCGATTCTTTGTTGGATTTGCCATTGGATGTGTTCCTCAGTCGTAAGACTTCAATTAAAATCTAATATTTTGTGTAATTATTTTTATACTTTGTCACACTTTGCTACAATTATTATGGTGTTTAACATAGGGTCACCCTCTACGCGGAGTTCCTTCCAACAAAGCAAAGGGCTCGATGTGTTATATTACTTGATGTATGGAATCAATAATTCTAAACCCAATTAAAATTGAACTAAAATTGATTGTAATTCCTCTAAATGCTGTTTGATTAACAGGAATTTACCAAATCTAAAACAATCATTTTTTCCAACTGATTTTAGTGTTTCTGGGCATTAGGAGCATGCTTGGAAGTGCTCCTGGCCATCATCGTTATGCCCACATTAGGATGGCAATGGCTCCTTGGGCTCTCAGTCGCTCCTGTATTCCTCTTTACCATTATGTGCTATGTAAGGTTCTACTTTAAAACTGTAATTAAATCTTGTAACATCTTAGGCTTTTTTGTATCCGCTTACCCCAATTTGTTTTCAAATCTTCTAGTGGCTTCCAGAAAGTGTTCGATACCAGGCTGCCACTGGGGACACTGAAAAAGCTATGACCACCCTGAAGAGAATTGCTGAGGACAATGGACGACCCATGTTGTTGGGTCGACTTATAGTCGATGACATGCATCAGATGGAACGGGGTCGATTCAAGGACCTCCTCATGCCGGAAATGAGGAAAACAACATTACTCTTGTGGTTCATATGGTTAGCAAGAATTCAGATTTATGAATTTTTATTTTGAATTCCATGGACGTTTCTGAAAGATTTATAAATATTTTCAAGGATGGCCTGTGCTTTCTGCTATTACGGAGTGGTCCTCATGTCCACAGAAATTCTAGAACAATTTCAAAATGTTGAGGCCGGAACTCCATTATTAGATGGTGGTGGACTGAATTCCTTAACGACTGAGTCTCCATTGAATGGTAGCATCCCTATTGGATTCAGCAATAGTACCATTGCCCCAGACACATGTGATCCAAATGCCTGTAAAATGTTAACCACTTCCGATTATGTCAATTTACTCTGGATTACACTAGCCGAATTTCCAGGTAAATTCCCTGACAAAATACATTTCCTAAGCCTTTGTGAATGCATGATGGAAAGAATCTTATTATTCTCATTCAATTAATCTATTGCATTTTAAAGGGATTTTGACGACAATCTTTGTCCTCGATCGAATTGGGAGGAAGAAAACTATGGGCGCTCAATTCATTTTGTTTGCTGCCACAATCATGGCCTTTTGTTTTCACATAACAAAGTAATTACATGCAGCTAACTATATGTCAAAAGTAGTCTCTTGAAAGGTCCTGTATCATGAGATCTTGTTTTATTGCGGATTTTTCCAATTTACTTTTTCAGCCGAACATTAGTAACCGTGATTCTTTTCTTTGCAAGAGGAATTGTTTCCGGAGTGTTCCAAGCCGCGTATGTCTACACACCCGAGGTATGCATACTCAAACCTCTAAAGCAATTGTGTGGATTATGATGTAATACAAAGTCAAAGTACATGGGTCCGGTACCAAAAACTAGCAAAAATAAAACCTGTGTAAAACTATAACCCTGCAAAAACAGTTTTTTTTTAACCGGGACCAAATTAGAATTTTTAGTATACTCGTATATTTGATCGGGTTGTGGTACATCTTTGATATCATCAAATATTTTATGACATTTAAAGTTGCAGTGGACACAATTTTATGCAGTACTTGTCTTTTGTTCATCATGCTCAATGTACTAAAATTCCAAAAAATTCAATGGAATCAAAATCTTTCGTTGCATGTTCCATCTATTTTAGTCTCATTGACTTTTTTGTAAGATCCTTGAACCCAGCCAAAGAAAACTTGCCACTTTAATGGTCTCGAATGATTTTAATTGTGTGATTTTTTACTGTCGTCCATTCACTTTCATAAAATACCTAAATGAGCTTAAAGACATTATACACAAAAAAGTACTGAAATAAACTACACATATGTTATACGGCTTAAAAAAGCCTATGAACTTCCAAATCGTTCAATCATTTTTATATTTT
The DNA here is from genome assembly GCA_034699765.1 of Xenyllodes armatus. Taxonomy (NCBI): domain Eukaryota; kingdom Metazoa; phylum Arthropoda; class Collembola; order Poduromorpha; family Odontellidae; genus Xenyllodes; species Xenyllodes armatus. The sequence goes on from JAQIYE010000658.1 coordinate 7,415, forward strand.
TATGATGATATTATCCTATTCAATTAAAAATGTTTCTGTAGGTTTATCCGACCGCCATGCGAGCTATTGGGATTGGAACTTGTTCGAGTATGGCTCGAATCGGAGCAATGGCTACTCCTTATGTTGCACAGGTGAATCGAATGACTCAAAGCATTGTTTTTAAAATTTATAGTGATTGATTACATTTTACATTCTCCAATTTCCAAGAAGTGTTTAGAATTCGGGTCTCATTTCTTTTGTTTTTGTTCATTCTAAATCGTCCCATTTGAAGGTATTACTCAAGACTTCCTTGCCCTGGGCCGTTATATGCTATGGAGCCATTGCCATTGTGGCAGCACTCCTCTCAATGTTATTACCCATTGAGACCAAAGGGAAACAATTATCAGAACGTGTGATCCATTGATACTCATTCATGGAGGAGGATCAATGAAAACGCCAAAGACGCCAAGAGCATTTTGTAATTTATGAATCTGTCTTGTATTTAATTTGTATATAGATCACATTAATTCATAATTTAACTCAATTCATAAATTAAATACCCAGTGAATTTGAATGTAATGGATTGAGGTCAAATGAATCCTGTTGTTAGATAGTCAAAATAACGCCGTATGCCTTATATCTGGACCAAAAAATGCCAATTCAGGAATTAATGAGAGTGCTTTAAACAATATCATTATTATTTTTATGATATCCATCAGAGTCAACTTAAAGTTAAAACAAAACAAAAATACTTGTGAAAAGGTTAATGTATTCGAGAGTTATTATCAGGTCACAAAATAAAGTTTATAAAAAGTTACAACATTTTCATGTTTATGATTTCTTAGTTTAGTTTAGTTTAGTTTCAAAAACAATAAACAAGTCATCCGGAATTGCATGCTATGTATTTTTGAATAAATAATATAACGTATGTCTCATTTATTCTATGTCACGATATCACCCCGAAGATCTAATCAATAAATAAAATCCACTGCTAGTGTTAAGTTTTAACTCTTTATCCTCATTCCTCCCATGACTTCTTTTGTTTTTCTGGTAGATTATATTGGAATGCTTGGTGTTTGAGTGAGGGAGAGCGAGAGACGGGATATTTTTATGGGGTCAAAAGGTTTAGCCTTCTTAACGATTTCCCTAACTCCTTGCTGACTCACTACAAAGTGGAAACATCTGCCTCATTTAAAGTCCTTTGACTAATCAATTAACTTTTGGTTTTTTAGTCTAGGCTAGTTATACCCATATGCTTGCAAGTTATGGAGTTAAAATGATGAACAATCGTATTCCAACGAGAAGAGTTTGGAATTAATATTAGAATTATTGTTTTACCCTTCGTCAAGGTTAAAATTTGTCTTAGGGCTTAAATAGAAATTCTCCACTACTTACAATTGGAATGTTATACTATGTGACAATAATTTATAGACAAGATCTACACCATGTTTTGATCCAATGAGGCGTAGCACATAAAAATTAAGTGTGAGTCAAATTAGGGGTCAACTGAGACCAAAAGTAGTGAACCCAACTAAAACAAAGCTTTTTCTTGGTCTTATCTTCATTTATGTTGGGTCAAAATTTTGGATGAGAATCCTCCTTCGAATAGTTGTTCAAGGCTGTTTTCATGGATGAAACATGAGACGAAAGGTTAGAATAGCCCAAGATTCTTTTCAATTTCGGAAATCCGAATTTTTTACACTATTTTGTATTTTCAGGACAGGACTATTACATTGATCCAAATGACATAAATTCCACAGCTTGTCATTTTCAAAAATATTACATCCAAATAGTGTCGAAATTGTGGAGTCTTGATCCAGCATACTTTGAACTGTATGTAATTGCATCATAGAGCATTTTGAGAGCTAAAGAGTTCTGAAGTGATTTTCATTTTCCTGAACACATTTAAGAAGTCAAAATCCATAAATATCTACAGAACCCAATGATGAATCAGCAGTTATACCAGCATTTGTTCAATCAATTCCATTTTCGTTTCCAGAAGCCTCATTTCCAATAAAATCACAACTTCAATTTTTCAAAATGTATGATTTCTAGGAAAGTTGATTATGTAATTGACCTTTGACCATTGATTGACCTTATCATTCGGGGTTCTATATCATATTTATCCAGAAATAAAATTTTGGTCAACATTGGCCCTCTGCTTCGAGTCGTTCCTTCTACCATTACATTAATATTCGACAAAAATTCATCAACGTTCATACCATATCGCCCATTGAATTTGCATGAAGTGAGATATTGGTTTCACTGATTTACGCAATTTTGGCTGGAGTTAGAAATTAGTTTTGGCTTGTAAACAAAACAAAAGCAAAAACAACAATAGACCATTTTTATTGGAAAGCCCAGACATAATTGACACGTTTTATTAGGAATGTAACTTGTATTGCTATATAGATGGATCGCATAAACTCAGGAATCACTTTTGAGACCAAAGACGCTTTGAGTCTGGATTAAACGGAATCCGAAAGGACAAATAGAGGACACTTTCTCACGCCATGAAAAGTTAACTATCGTATGACTCCTTGGCTCAGCAAAATATTTTGATGTCTTGTTTCGAGAACAAAGATGCCATGAATAATTCTCCGGGTGTCCCAATATGCTAACTTTAAAATAATATTGATGTGTTTCAGCCTGCTGGATAACTTAAAAAAGTATTAAGCTTTGTTGAATAGACATTTGTTAAAAGTATTGTTACTTCTTTTTATATTTCTTCGATAGTGATAAATTATGCTCTGAAAAAATAAATAAGTCTTGATGAAGGTCAAAGTGAGTCACAATTCCCCTCATTCCGTATACTTGGGAAATCTGTTACCAATTTAATCCCTTAATTAATCAGAGTGTCCTTTGGTTTTGATCAAATTAAAACATTTTATTGAGCTAAAAAGTCAAAGTTTAAATGCGTGGAGCTCCGTAAATATGTTTAGCCTGTCTCAATAAAAGTACAATAACAATCTCGAACAACACAAATGAATCTTTTGAGAAAAACAAAAATGATTACAAGTTGGGGTCTCAAGGACTCAAAATCGGTCGGAAATGAGAGAGCCCCAGTGGCCAGTTGCATTGTAATTTGTAAAGATTCATGAATAGTCAAAAACTAGTTATTTTGGTGTAATAAATCCGAAGGGGTTCATGTTTCCTTATTTCCTTCCCCATATTGGCTTAAAAATGTCAAAAGGCAAGAATCAAAAATGTCACATACCGAAATAGAGTGTGTTACCATGTAAAAATATCAAACGGTGAGGTATATGTTTACATGCCATCTTAAGAGATATACCTTCACAGTTTGACATAACTTAGAAATGACACGAAATTTCTACATTTTTACGGTTCATAATCTGATTTGTTGATCTATAATCTATACTGGCTAATACGACCAGAGCCCTACGACAACATCAAAGGGATGAAGCCGATGATGTATGAGTTTTGCTCTTCATATTTTAGTAACCAAAGAATTTGGGCTTTGAGGTTTTCGGTAGTAAAAGGGACCCTTTCTTTGATGCTTATTTATTGGACCTCATTCTCCCTTCCGGGCATTAAGATTGGAAATATTTGGGTTAACTGAAGGTTTCAAGGTCAAAAATCCCATTCAAATTGAAAGGGCTCATTCAAATTGTACAACTATGAAAGTTCATTTCGAGTTTTGTTTGACACGTTCGTTCATTGAATTTTCATTTGAGCCACAAACTTTTTAAACATTCTTCAAATATCAATTTTAGAAAAATGAATTGAATAAGCTTAGTCACCCTTTCTTGGAATTGGATGATAATGATGGTTTTTAAACAAAGGCGAGTAATTTCTGTACAATGAATTTGCAAAG
>JAQIYE010000659.1:0-11222 GCA_034699765.1 Xenyllodes armatus
ATCTCTAGTGGGGCATTTTGGAGAAAGTTCTACTTTCTCCATAGAACAGATAGATGGATGATTTTTCTCCAAGGGAGAAGATTAGTAAGGACTCCATTATATTTGTTGTTTGTTGTTCTGAATGAGGTTTTAAAAGGAAAATCCATTTTCCATTTTGGTAGATATTAGATTTCCTATACATTCCACTTTCTCCACAATTTATAAAACAAACTTATGTGGCACGAGTTTTTAATGTTTGGTTTGGAGATAAACAATTTCGTGTGAACTGAATAAACACTTGTTATCAAATAAAAATTAAGAAATAAGCTCAAAGGCGTTTTACCTATTACTCAAGGCATTTCTTGATTTGATGATTTTTGTGGGGTCAGGGTAAGGCTAAACTCTACAGGCAGTGGTAGGAAGCGAGAATTAGACAAAACTAACGCACTATTTAAGAAGGAGACATGCATTAATTAACACTCTGTTGATTGTTTTCCTTGCAGCCAAGTATATTTGGGACAGTGGCATCTTCCCCAACCCCCAACTCACCACATTCTCCAGGTCATGGTCATCACCAGAGGAAGGTAAGGAACTGGACCATGTTGATGTTGGTCTTCCCATAACAAATGAATTTGAGTTTGGGATAAAAATATTATTTAGTAGATGGGATATGGGATATCCTCAGTCAGAGGACATTTCCCATAAAGAGAAAATAGTGGGTACTTTGGAACATGAGGGCGTCGACGTAAGGAATAAGGAAGGAGAAGAACCCATTCATTCCACTTTCTCCAAACTATTTCAGTTGCAGCCCTCCTTCCCCAACTTTTGATCTCCTCACTTCCTCTCTTTTTGATAGAATTAGGAGAAAAATGAAATGGAGGAACTCAGTCAACATTAGATTACAGAACACTACTTTTCATACTCCTTTCTTGGTCATCTTGGGACACAAAGTTTAGGGATTCTGACTGAGGGGAAGGAAGAGTGTAAAAAAGTTGTGTTTAGGAAGGGAGAGAACTCAGTCTTCATCCAAGTCTGGAACTTGGAGAAAGTCTGGTGAAAGTGGGGAAAGGACTCCACGTGCTGAAACCTAAAGACAAAATGACCTCTTTTCTCCCTTAAATAAAACAATGGAATGGGTCTTTTAAATCCCAATCATTTTGATTTGTGTGGATATTAGGACAGTGTGAGAATGAGGTTCTTCTTCCCACTTTAAAAGATTCACATTTTTGAAATTTGAGGACTACATATTCCATTCTCTTGTCTTTTGGATCTGAGTGTGAAGATTTGAAGAGGTTCCTTGTGTTTTTCCCCACCGGCAAACCCCATTCCTTCTCCCTCCTTGACTTCCTTCCATGGAATGGACACGGACCCTCTACTCCTTTGAGAGCAGATTCAGCAAAAGTACTTTGAGGATGGCCATGTACTACTATGTTAGAAAACTTCAAAGTTGTAGTCGAAAACTGAGTCAGGTCATTCCCATCTCACTTTTATTCTCAAATCTAATCTCTTCCAAATCATTACTCTTCTTCCATCCCAAATGGGTCACAGGGAACCTTAATTAAGCCTCCCCTCTCAACTACTGTATTTACAGGAGATTCTCTTAATGTAGAAACTTGGAATTAAATAAAGTCTGTACAAGTACAAGTTTTTAGATCAGATTTAATTTGAAAATGTATTTTTGACACGGGTTCAAAATTTAGAATTGGGTTTGAGTGAAATGAAATCAAGAAACTCTAACAAGTCAAAAACTTTTCCCCCTGTCATGTCAAAGTTGTATGCAGAAACACAAGAAATGTTTTTTATTTACTACTTATGGGATTTGAGAATCATTTCTTTCCTCCACATCTCCCATTTTAATTTTCCAGATGTTGACTCAAAAAAGTTTATTTTCTTGGAAATTGTCATTTTACCTTGTCTCAGTCTTTTGGACTCAAAAAGTTTTGTGTCCCTTTTACCTTCTTCACAAAGATTAACTTAGAATTTGTTGACTCTGGGTTTTCTAGTTCTTTCCAGTTCCAGGTTTCTCTAATAGAAAGTGAGGTAGAAAAAACAGATTTATTTGAGGGGATTGGGGAAACTGATTATATTCAATCCTTCCATCAAATGAGAGAATAGGATTCTCCAGAGACAGATTTCTCGGACAGAGACTCATCATAAGTGTTCTTGAGTCTCCAAAGTACCCGGATAACTTCCGTCCAAAATTGTCCTTTTCCACATTGGACAGGTTGAAGTGGACCCAAGAAACATCCTTTCTTCTGTTCTTGACAATCCACGAAAAATGACAATAATAATTGACCCCTGGTCCCTTAGCCCTCCTGAGCCAGACCAACAAAAGACACAATTTGAAATGAAAGGTATATTTCTCAACTCAGGACTTATTTGATTATTTTCTTGTTATATTTGCAGACTCTTCCTCAGACGCCATTGAGTGGGGGTTGTAATGGAAGTGGTGGTGGAGGTGTAGGGTCATCCTCTCTCTTCCTCAACCATGGCCATGACCCCTCTCATTCCAACTGCTCCCTCTCCTCCTCCTCCTTGGACGGCCACTCCACCACTCCTGCCACTTCCTCCAATGGATCAGCTCATCATCCTCAACCCCCATCAAGCACCTCGTCCGGAAATGATTGGGACAATGTGAGTACACATGTACAATGTACACTTGAGGGAGTTATTCTGTCCTTTTACGATTAAAGCATCTAAAAGAGTGTCTTGTGCAAAGTTCTTTCGCAATAACCTAACTTTTTAAATGGGAATTTCGAAATTTTATACGAGGGTTCTTTTAGATTTGTTCAAAAAAGCATTGCAAGTAAAGAGCTCATGCCATTATTTTGTGTAATAGTATTTCCAAAAATTATCCTTCATTGCTCCGACTCCAAATATTTTTCTTAACTAAACCCAAGCATTCCAACAATCCCAAGCCTGAACTATAGACGAATTTTTTTCCATCTCATGTTCAGTCTTTTGTAATTTGTTCCGTCTTCTTTTTACTTAAGTGTTTCCAGTTCCAGACTCCAGCAGAACTAATGAATTCCATAATTAAGAGAACCATTAGTCATTCAGAGAAGGAGGGGAACTTAATGAACTTTTGTTGTTTTTATGTTGTTGTTGTCACCCATTCTTTTCCTCCTCACTCACAAGAATGAAATGATCATGTTCTTCCCTTTTGTTTTTTAATTCCCACATAGGCTCTGATGTATCAAGACACCAATTTGGTGTCAGGGACTCTGGATGGACTGGTCCAGCACTTGGTCCCCACAGTGTCCTACTACCCAGATCGAGCTTACATCTTTGCATTCCTCCTCTCCTCCCGACTCTACATTCGACCTCATGAGCTCCTGGGCCCAGTCTTCCGCCTCGCCCTCCCCACCCCAACACATTCCTCCAAATATGTAAGTCAACACTCTCATAATTACATAATGGAACAACAACAACAGTGAAGGGAACTTATTGTGATGATGTAAATACCTTTATGGGAGTTAGAGACCATTTGAAGGGAAGAGGATTAAACAGATAAGCAGTAGAGCTCTAGAGTTTAGCTTGAGCCAAGACAAAGGAAGCATAATGGGATGTTCATGTTCTTAATGGGTTTCCCAAATGGAATTTACTCCACTTTCTCCCATTTTTATGGAAATGCAATTTTGGGAAAGAAAGGGGTCCTTGTCCTCACTCACTCCATATAATTCCCCCGTGCTAAGGAAAGGGTGGAGACCATTCTACTTTTATTTTAAAAGATGTATGAAATATTATTAGGTTTACCAGGTTCGCATGAAATTCTTGTGTTCAAATTTTGAAAGGTAAAGGCCAAGTTTTCATTAATTTCACAAAGTTCTGACAAATTCTGTAAATTAGCCCTGAACAGGAAAGAATTCTGGTAGAGAAGTGGTTTGATTTCAACCCACAGAAGTGTAAATTCCCACTCTATCGGTAAAAGTACAAATTGTCCATTTGTATTCCATGTGAGAAGTGTTAATAGTTTTCTTTCTCCATTTCTTTCCCTCACTTTCTCCACTCCAACAGACTTGACTTAACCCCTCTGTTCAAACAAACAATTAGGAATAGGATCATGTTGTGCCAATTTATCATTCTGTCCTCAAAGGGCTCTTCCTGGACAAGGTCCTAACCCTTCCTCCACCTCCCTAAAATTAATTAGTGGGTGGATTCTCATCCACTCCCTTAACCCAACTTGACTAATGAACTTTTTTTCATGGACAATGGAGTCTCCCTTGATTAACTATCTTTTGTTGTGGTTCTTTTCCCACTCTGTACTGGATGAGTCAGTCAGGGCAGACCTCAAACTCAATTACTCTTCTCAACACAAGATACCCAAAATGAAAAATGGACTTTGTTTCTTATTAGTTACAAACTTTTAAAAGTTTCAAATTATTAAAGTTGGGAGCTTGGATGGACAACTTGTTGGTTGATGATGTGTAGTACACTAGTTGGCCCTACTACTTTCTTAATTATGTGAGAATTATCTTAACTTGCACCTAAACATTGCCCATTACTTTCTCCATGGCCTCCAACCTTTTACCCAAATCACTTTCTCCACTCTTTCCTCTCTATAATCCAATCATGGGTTCATACAATAGATAGAAGTTATGGAAGGAAAGAAACAGGTTTCTCCAACTCCCGTCTCAAATTTCTAATTTATACTCGGAAAGAGTGAGTCAAGTCCAGGACTGATTTTAATTATATTATACATTTAAGCCAGATAGAAGAATATATGTATGACTTTTGTTGTACAAAAGACTCAAAGAGAACAGGGCTTCAAAGGAAGAAGAGAGAGAATGAGAGTATTATTATTAACTGAAGTGGGCCACATTGTAACTGGATATTTCCAGGAATTTGAGTTCCCCTTCTTATTGTTATAACTATAACCACCTGGCATTTTAACCTCTGTTTGAATCTCCATTTTCTTTTGTGTCGAGCTTAGCAGACAAGTAAGGAGATCAAAATCATCTCTCATGTGGTTCAACTCCTTGGAGAATGGGCTGAGTTATTTCCATATGACTTCCGAGATGAGAGGATGATGGCTCATGTGAGGACCATCACTCAAAAGTGTGTGGCTGTGGACCCTGGGGTGAGTCCCGATTTGACTTACCACCACACCAAAAGGACATTTAAACCACAACTCTCTCTCCTTTGAACCTAACCTCAAACTGAATAGATTAAAGAACAGCAGGGAACCCTTTGTTTCAACAAGATATAAATCTTAATTGGAGGATTACATTCATGTTCCTACATTTTTGTGTTTCCTCCAGGGAAAGACTCCCTTTGATTACTTTCCTCATTTTCGTTTATAATAATTCCATTTTTATCCAGAGAGAGAGAGAGAGATTGTGGTTTTCCTCCCAAATCCTCCCTGGAGTCCCATGTCATATTTTATTCATTTCCAGTCTGGATTTGAAATTCAGAAACCTCCATTCCATTCCCCCATCATAACCCAACCTCAAAATGTCTCTTGGTTTTACAAAATCACCTTCTTCCTCCATAAAAATCCAACTCTTTTGCTTGCAGATACGGAAGGAAGTGTCTGGACTCCTAACTTCTCTCCTGGCTCGACTCACATCACTGGAAAGATACGAAGACTTCCTCCATCGGATCAACACTGAAGCGGCCTTAGCCCAACCCCTCACTGCGGTAACTTACCATCACACTTAACCCTTTAACACTCATAAAACCCTCTTCCTTCAACTTTCTTTCTTTTCTTCCGGACCTTTTAAAACTCACCTTGGAACTTTCTCCCCATTTCCATCTCCTCCGACTACATTCTAAAATGAATTGAGGTGTAACCCATTAAAGGTCCTGTTTTGTATAGTAGACTCACTGAGCCCATTTCCTCCCAAGTAATTAAATGAGAGACTTCCATTAAAAGTTCATTTGATTTCATTTAAGTGTGAGGAAATTGAGGAGAGGAATGGGGGTTTAAATGGTGGGAAAACCATGGAAATACCATTAAATCAGGGCCCAACCTCTTGTGATCACGGCCCTGGAACTGCCGAACCCTTCCATTTGTATTAGAAAGTTGGTTTGGAAATGTTGGACTCTCCATGTGTGGACGAAACTTTTCATGTTTCTTGGAAGGAGAAAGTTAAGTTTTGTCTCTCTGCCTATGAAGGAACATGACCAACTGATTAAATGGGGAGGAGAGAACCAACAAACAATTGAACAGAATTCTCCCCATTATCCTCCCTCCTGTCCTCTCCAATATTTGTCAACACAACTAATAATGTAATGGAATGAGTCCTTCCTTGGAATTTCCAGACTAAACATACAATGCAATACAATTCGGATCAGGGATCAAGAAGATCCTTTCTGTCCTCTCCTATTTGTTCCTTGGGAGACTCTGATAATGGGGAAAAGACTTCAACTCTCGATGATTCTAGATTGGCTCTTTTGGAGTGTAGGGATGAGACGACTCCTCTTCCATTGGGACATGTCCTGGGTAGCATATCGGAGAGTTAGGTCATGCATGGTATCCGATCCAGCCCTTGAAGATCTCTTAACGAGTCTTTGTATTTAGGATAGTTGATCCTAAGCCAAAACAGCCCTGTTCCATTCCATTCTGTAATTCCCTGTCAACTTTCAACTCTCGTCTCAATACGATCAATTTCAGATCCAATAAAACCTTGTTCTTCCTCCACGCTCCAGAGAATCTTAACCCATCAAATTCTTAGAAAAATGGTAGGAAAAGGCATGGGGAAGATAAGATATGGAGAAGATAGGGTTGGAAGTTGTCTGGAGATGGAATAATTGTAGAAATACACAAATTGGCGATGAATTGAAGTGGAGGTACTATTTATATAATTTATATGCAATTATATGCAGAAAACAGCTAAAGGTAAAAGTAAAAAAAAGCTCATCTGAATCGTCTTAATGGTGCTGATAATTGAGAAATCACGGAAAAAATTAATTTGGTTTTTCATTGGTGGTAGTCGTAGAAGTTTAGAGAATTCAGCAATACTGTTTTCAACCTAACCAGAAGTCAGACTATTTGCACTTTCACCAAAATGGAAAAATGAAAGTGGTGAAATGAGAAAAAGAAGATTAAATTTGAGAGATCTTGTACCAACAGTTGATGTTGTTGATGAAGGAGGAATAAATAGTCTTGGGTTAGAATTGATACAGGATTGAGAAGGTAAGGAGAGTCTGCAATGAATACCAATCACTTCCCCTTCCAACTAGCAATAATTCCTCCTCTTCTTCATGAGGTCATTCGGAGTTCACACACTCTCCTTTCTCCCAACACGTTCTTTTGACTTATGAAGGAAGAAAGTGGATCCGTTTCATCTTCCTCCTGTCTTTTCATATTTGGGATTGGGAGTTGGGGATTGAAAGGGACTTTGAACAAGGAATCCAAGCCCCTTTTCCTCTCTATTCAAAAATTGAGACAAATTGGAATATGAACCTATTGGCCCTTTCATAAATGAAATACAAGAGTCCCCTCTCCTTTGATCCTCTCAACTCAATACAATGTGAATAAGATCATATTTAGACCTTTTGACCTGATTTCCTCATCCTACTTTCTCTTGGCTTCCCTTTCTTCTTTGTCACAAAAAGAGCCATAACAAGTCATAATGTGTCTCTGATTCCTTCCCCTAGCCCTCCATCCTCACAATTTGTCCAAGTCCAACAATGTTGGCTCAACAACTCACCCACATTGAGTTGGAGAGACTCTCCCACATTGGACCAGAGGAATTTGTGCAGGTAATTGTGTAATTACTTACTGGGCTGGAATGGAATGGAACAACAGGATCCTCATTCCATTCTTTTCTCTTCTTCCAGGCCTTTGCCAAGGACAATGCACAAGTGGAGACAAAGTACAAGGACATGAAGAAAACAAGGAACTTGGAGTCATATGTCCAATGGTTCAATCGACTCAGTTACTATGTGGCCACTGAGATTTGTAAAGTGAGTTCTATTCAAACTATGAACTTACTGAATGTGAGTGATTGAGCTTAACTGTTGAATGTATTTGCAGATGCCGAAGAAGAAGTCTCGTATCCGTGTGATTGAGTATTGGATAGAAGTAGCGAGAGAGTGCTTCAACATTGGGAACTTCAATTCCCTCATGGCTCTCATTGCTGGACTCAACATGGGGGCTGTGGCCAGACTCAAGAAAACTGTGAGTTGACTCCACTATCTTCCACACTTTTTTCAATTCTAAAATGACTAATAATAAGTAATCATGACTTTCTCCATTCTCAAGTGGAACAAAGTTTGCATTGCTCAACTATCAGTTCTGGAACATCAAATGGACCCATCTGCTAATTTCTCCTCGTACAGATCCACTCTCAAGGTAACTGATTTCAAAATATCCTTTCTTAACTGGAATCTATCTTCTGACTTGGGAACTGTGAATTGACAGGATGAGGACATGAGTCTTATTTATGTAAATAACGAGGTCATTAATTAGGGGTTTGGGTCAGGGAAAAAGTGGAAGTTTTTGAGGGAATATAAACGTCATTTGAGAATGAGGTAATTTATGAGAGATTCTGGTAGGGAAAGTTCCTCTTATCTTCCATGCCAGAGTCAACAGAACATTATTTATTCATTCCATTTATTTACTACCATCAACCTCCATACCATGGCATGACCATCTCTGGCTAGAATCTGATGGAAAATGAGTTCTTGGTTAGTTATGGGACCACAGATTTTGCATATTTCCAATCATAATAACACTAATAGTTTCCTCAGGACCTTCCCCCATTATTGACGGATCTTTTCCCTTGGGACTTCCAACCACCTTAATTTTAATGGACTCATTTTAATATCTGTCGGAGACCTGATCAATATATTTCCTGGAATTCAAGGAGAGTTGAACTAACTCAACATTCCCAAAATGAACACAACATTCCTTGTACACTAAAAATCCAATGTAGTTATTATCATAAACAAGATTTCCTCCACTCCTCACAAATCCAAATACTATATTTGTGTACAAAATGGATCAAAAGTTAGGATTTTTGGGTAGCAGTTGTGCCCTTCCCTTGTCCCCACTTCCGTATTAATTCATCCATCTCCTCTCCATGTCCAGACTCACAATACAGAGTATTCTACACAAATGACAAGACTGGAGTCCAAACACCAAAAGAGTTATTAGATGAGAGTAAAGTGGAAGGGACTTTCTCCGTCCAACTTTCTCCTCTTTCAGCCCAGAAATGAGAGCTGGACACAAAAGGGACTCTGGGAGAAAGGCACAACAGAAGACCATTGTGTCCTTGTTTGGGGTGTACTGACTGGGACATGGTGAAAGCATCCTTTCACTTTCATCCAATGATATCCAGTTCCTATTTATTTTAACATCCTCTGTATGTTCAGTCCTGTTCTTGGCTTTTGAGAAGGCTCTTTCTCTCCAAGGTCTGTCATCATCATGTCATGTTTCAAATATTCTATTAAAGGGCTGAAAAGCGAATTTTTTCATCCTTCAACATTTGAGTTGGGACTGGGATTAATTGTGGACATGGATAAGATCAGTGGCGTATTCATTTCATTTTGAATACCAACTTACGACTACTTCGTTAGTACCAGTGCATTTGAGGCTAAATGGAAATTTATAGCTCTGCTTTTGGGTACTTGTGCCGTTGAATTGTACAAATGGCAGTGTGGAACAGGAAGATTGTTCAACTTACTGTAAATGAATGGATAATAACCCGGATACATTACACACACAAAACTTTAAAGACTCATGTTTACTGTTAGTGTGAAGTTGTTCATGGAAGGGAGTGAGAGTGAGCGTCCGTTCCAGGAAGAACTAACAAATGTCAGAATGATATTAATAATGTGACAAAAGTTTCCACATCTCAATAAATCTTGGAGAAAGTTATTCTGGGAACTCCTTATTCCCCCACTTTATTCTTATTCTTATTGCTGTGTGATTGCAGGCTGCAGTTTGGAGGTCTGTTGGAGCCACAGATGAACGACAGAGGATTGTGATTCCATTCTTCTCTCTCTTGGTCAAGGACTTGTATTTCCTTAATGAGGGATGTTCCTCAAAGTGAGTTCATTCTCATTATCATCTATTCTTCTTTTATCCATTAATCTCCCATCTCCTTCTCCAGGTTACCAAATGGCCATATCAATTTTGAAAAATTTTGGCAATTGGCCAAACAAGTCACCGAGGTCATGGCCTGGCAACAAATCACTTGTCCATTCCCCAAGGTCCAAACCGTCCTCAACTCCCTCCAAACCGCCCCAGTATTTAGTGAGAATGGTAAGCCCATAATCTCATGTTAATTTCACTCATGGAGAAAGTTGGACTTTCTCTTCCCTCATAATAACCCATAATGGTGAGTTCCAATTTGTGTGTGTTTCTATATGTAGCCATTTGTCTCTCTTCGTATGAGTGTGAGGGTGCAGACAATCCGCAAGAGAAGGAACGACTCAAGTACCTCCGACAAGAAGACCTCAAAATCAAAAAGGCCATGGGCTCATCCCCTACCTCGACCTCTTCCTCCTCCTCTGCCTCAACAACAACAAAGGACAAAGAACCCCTTCCCAGACAACCCAACTCATAATGGCCAAATACTTCCACTTCCACATAGATAGAGTAATTAACCGAAAAGAGATCTTACCATTTATTCCATAATCCCATTATAACAATTACAAGCATTTAGGTTAGTTTTGTATTGGAGTGACAAATAGTGAAAATGTTATTTTCCAATGTTGAATCTCATGAGCCAATATGCAACTTAATAGGTTGGAAGTTCCTCTTCCATACTCCATCCAACACATCTTATTTTCATACTTAACTAATATGAAAGGGAAATTTTTTGGTAAACTGGTCTCATCGGCTCTATTTGGGTCAGTACGTTATGTCCTACTTTTAGTTGTATTTATCTAGTCACAAAGGATTGTATGTAATCACTCAAGAGTTTATAATCTTAAAGTAGTTTTTATTGTATGAGAACCAGGATTCTTTGCAATTCTGTTGGGAAATGAATAAACTCCATGATCCGAATAAGTATTTTTACAAGATGATGTTGATAATTGTATGAAAGTGGAATTATGGAGGGTGCATCACCTCTACATTACACAACATTCATCTTCATGTCACAGGGTTACTTTGGGAAGTTGGAGTTGATGAGAGACTCACTTGTCCTTTGCATTTACTTTCTCCTCATGCCATGACCTCCCATGCTGTGGATATGAGGAAGTCCTTTGACGGGGAGTGAGTGATGATCCTTCCTCCTCCATGGACAATTACAGTCCAAGAGTTCATCCAATAAAGAGACATCTTAACA
>JAQIYE010000660.1:0-11214 GCA_034699765.1 Xenyllodes armatus
CACTAACTAAATGCAAATCAAAAGTCAATCAACAATCTATCAAAATGAATCTAAAAATTTTAATTTCAACAAATCAAAAGGCTGAAGACTCCCCCAGTCAAATCCTATTCTTCTTAAATCATGCACCATTAAAAATTAAAATGCTATACTATAATGTAGTGTAATTCATATCATGTAATCATTGATGATTATAAATTTGAAGGGGATTAAATTGTTTGAACGGTTTAAACGGTGTTTGGCTTGGCCTTTAATTGTCATCTCGAAAGTACCATATTTAAAGGTTTAACCACTTAAGAGGTTAGATAACTTGTAAAGAATTTAGCCTGACTTTAAAATTAGTTTATCAATGTCTGTCATTCTGTATAATGTAGTATGATTTGCTGTCATCCAAAAATTAGATTTTCCCCAATGTGTTTAGTGCAGTAAAGGTTAGCAATACCCACGGCTGTGATCAACGAGTAACCTAATGTATGAAGGATGATGTTAAACATGGTCGAGTTGAACTGAAAGTGAGTTTCCAAACTCTTGAGATAGGTTGGAAGGTTATTTCTTTTGAACCCTTTGACAAGCCCAAGGGATGTTTTAAATGTAAGGCATAAGTATGCTCAGTTTTTGCCCAATTAAACTTGGGAATTATGTTTATATTCAAAAGAGCACACTAAAATCATCAAAAATCGTTGCATACTTATTTATTCTATTCTAAATTTTTCATTTATGGGCAATACTCATGAAAACCATCAGTTGCTTTCTCCATTCTGAATTTAGACAAAAATGCATCAGGAAAGAAACCCTCTATTAATTGCAAATCCATGAAATATCTTACCTCGCCATGCTCGTGATACGTGATTACAAAAAAATTAGGTACTTTTTCATAAATAAACTGATCCCGTAAAGCTAATGGTTTTTGACAAGTATTTCCACATGATTTCAAATAGCACTGACGAGTTGGATTTAATCCTTAACATCATCATGTTTTGACTCCAAAGAAAACGGTGGAATTCGACAGTCAAACGTACAGCCATCCTCTCTTTCCATTCGAAAAGTTCCCCTAGTGGATTTAAAAAATAAGAATCCACATTTTATACAATATGCTCGAACTATTGCAGAAGGAACTTCTAAACAGTATACAAAGAGTTTTTGACCTTACCACATGTGACCTGAAGGGGCTTGAAGAGATACATGAGAAGAGTATTGAAAGGCTGGACTCAACTTTGTAAGAATGGGTTCCTGTCCTACAACCCCTCTTCCTCGAACCTTTAAATTTTTAAGCAACATTAGACATTGAACCTAACTTTGGAGACGTGTTTAGCGCTTGGAAAATTATAGTAAGTTTGCCAATTCAGATTCAGAAATGCTCAGAGTACTCTTACCGTTTCTAGAGTTCCAGATAGACTAAATATTCTCCAATGTCTCTCTCGAAGTTGAGTATTAAATTCTCCAAGATTTTCTAGCCTGATACAGTACCTCCACCAATATACATTATTACTGTGACTTTCTCTACATCCCATGTAGAATGGGACGACCGTGACCCTTATATTCTCAGTGGTCTCTTTATGAACGTCAGATAATTCAAGCCATGGATGATTCTTCTCCTGCCATGCTTTTAGAGTGTCACGGGCCGTGAACGGTGGGTTTCTGTCCGGGGTGTACTGTAGAAACTTATCAAATAACTCATGATGAAGAGGACTTTTCTCCGTGGGTGAGTACGGGATAATGTCTTCATGAGAAACGTAGTCAAGTCCAGGGATTGCATACAGACCTGGAAAAGTATAAGATAATTGTTTAATGAGTTTTTGAAATACAAAAACACTCGAATAATATTTTTTACTAAATTTACTTCGACTGTTTTCTTGATTTCCCAAAAAAGTGACTGCCTCAGTTTGAGCCCTTATGTATGGACAATCCCTTGTATCAATTAGGACTTGATAGTAATTATGAGTTTTTGACTTGACCTCTCTTCCAATATGACTGAAGGCCGTAGGCTCGTCCAGTTCATTTGTTGAGTTTCTAGGGGTCATAAGTTGTTGTCTATATATAAGAAGGAATTCTCAAAAGCTGTAAATCATCTCATTTCATTCCTCACAAAAACATTATTAATCTCCTAATTAGTACATGCATGATAGGGCTGATTCTACATTGACTCACTTTTCTCTAGTTTTATTAGTTGCCAAATCCCTATCATATACTTTGGCCAACCACGGGAATAGGACAACCCCACGGTAGCCAAAGACTCTATTGACAAATATTTGACCTACATCATAACTTCCTTCAAGTCGCGGAGAATCCAGCCGTCCAACCTCTTGAAGCCTAAAACCAAATACGTAATTTTACACAAACGCCTTTTTTAAACAAAATACCAAGTCAGTCATTGCATAATCAAAATCAACTATCCTTGATGTTTACCTTGTATAATATCTACGAGTAATCGATGTTTCAGCAATTGTAGATGGAGTACTCCGACAAAGTGCTGCCCAACGAATTGCAGACATTCTCTTAACTTAATTATTGAAATGAACGTGAACAAAACTAGTAAACCTAAAACGATAAAATATAATCGATATTTACAAATTAGATTGTAAATACACTAGGCATAAATCTTTAATAAGCATTGTCAAAAAAAATTGAACTGCCTTAAATTATCAGCTCTAATTTAATTAAAATATCCTCACCTTCAGCTATATATACACGAATCCACTCCTCACTGATCCCTGCTTCTTTCGGTTGACTTGTAAGAGAATCACTGCTTAAAATCTATCCGTTCCAAAATTTTCCATATCCAAAAATCCAAGGCTAAAAACAAGACCTGGCTGAACAAACAAAATAGAAATAAAATTACACATTTTTTATTTATTTAGAAAAATCTAAAATCCATAAAAATACAGAATATGTACAAATTATCAAGACTTACCAATCAACCAGTATTCAACTGTCCAGCCAGTGATCCAAAATGTATTCTTTTCAGTTTTTTTTATATATGCTCGAAAATCCCAAAAACAAACCCCCTTGTCCGTAGTACACAGTGATGACAGCACAGCAGGGAGCCAACCCTTTAATAAATTAATGGTTCGATCTTGACTCTAATCTATAATCTGCCGATGGGATCACTGAAAAATGACTAAAAAGAAGTCACTGGCTTCCCTGAATAAAAATATGTTGTTTTTGTAGAATGAGCCTCAAGAATGGGAATATTTTTTTTTAAAAAAACTCATTCAAGATTACCACAAATAACACAGGGAACATTTATCTCCTAAAACCTAGCTCAAAAAATTGAGCCTTTTTTCATCCATTCCATGAATGATGATGATGGCATTTTTTTTGGCAACCGAACGAAACAACAAAGATTTTTTTGTTTCTGAAATGTGAAATACAGAGGAGGTCAAAAGGTCAATGATGAGATCCAAAGCGTAATGACCTCAATAAAATTCAAGTTCAAAGAATCAAAATGAGGTCAAAGTTTTACTATATACAGTGTGTCATTTAAATCAAAGTTCTAACCTATTTTTTTTTTATTGGATCAACATAATGCCTCGGATTTACCAGTTTGATCTTATACGAATTTGTTTGTTCAAAAAAAAAAAGAATGCCTCATTGAATTGTAGTATTTTTTTTTAAACTGATGGACAATAAATATCTTTATAAGAACCTGAAAATTTGTTTATACAAATACAAAGCATGTACTAATTTGTACAACATTTATCAATGATGTAAAAAATTTGAAGACATTTCTTTTGTTCTGACTCCAGTTTAACTATTTTAATGCTCATACTTATCAATCGAATCAATCAATCGATGATACGAATCAATATGGCTATGTGCCAGTTGTTTGAAACTATTGCAAGATTTGCACTTTTTGAAAATATAATGTCTCTATAAATGTATTGTAGTTGTGGATTGTGGACGCTCATAATTTCATTTCATTATGTTGCGCCAGAACATACCTGTGACGTTTTGGCAATTAATGCTACCATTACGTAAAATTGAACTTATTTTTGAAACACATGAAATGTATACAATGACGTTTAAGGTCCTTAAAGTTCGGGTTGTGGGCTGAATCTCGACCCGACTTGACGGGTTCGAGATTCACAGTGTGGAACTGGAGTTCAGGTTTGAGTGGAACCCGAACCTTTTTTCACGGGTTCGGAATTAAAATTTGAAACCCGGTCTTGTTCGGGTTTTACATGAACCCGGCCCGTTATTTCGGCTTCCTATTTTGGAACCCGAAAAGGCTACATAAGCCCGAACACAAAGGGTCCGAGTTCTGGTTTCGGTCGGACATAGTCCGTGTAGATCACTATAGTATAGTATCACTTAACGAGATCTATAGATCTCGTTAAGTGCAAGAAGCAAAAGCTCTAAAAATCGCTTTTATATTTTATAAGACAAAAATTTACTGGTGATGTAATGACTGATGTATTTTTTAAAAAAAGTTTGTAAAAAAATAAATAGAGCATGGCCTACACCTTCAACTCACAATCAGTCCAGTGAGTTTCATCTAGCATCAAAATACTGCTGTCTTTTTAATTTTTATGTATTTCCAGAATTGCATGCATGAATAAGGGCTAGATATTCTCAGCGTGCCCCAATTTTCCAGCTAACAAAAGGACCATCAAAAAATACCCTCCATTGCATTGAGATAAATATTATGCACTGAGGCCATGATGAATTGACCTCAGCATATCCATTCGCTTAAGTACATACGCCATATAGTTAGTTTATTTCCAAAATTAAGTTTTTCCAACAATTAACACAAATCTTTAATTTTCAAAAATTAAACAAAACCATCACTTCCTCGTAGTCACAAACAAGTGTTCCAGATCGTTCAAAATCATTTTACAAATAAATTAACTAGGAATTTTGGGAAAACTGAATTTGTTTTTTCAGTTTAAACCGTTAGTGGGGTGGGGTTAAAATTATGTGAGCTAAGCTGAAATACCTCTCGAGCGTTTAATGACACGATAGAGACGCTATGCTATCGTTTTTCCTAAAAGCCAAAGGGACAAAATTTACCAAATAACGATCTTGAATTTTGTTCGAGTCGACTCTCTTTTGGCCCGAGAGTGAAGTCGATCTCCGTTAATAGACTCGAATGTCGAGCTAATAAAAGTATTGTAATTGTAAATATGAAAATACAAACAAAATCATTGTTTCTTCGGCATACCATAATTTGTAGCTATTTTTTGTCAAAAATCATCATGTCATGTACATACATGTCTCGATTTTGAAACATATGTAACAGTCGAAATACAAACGAGTCGGACTTTGGATTTCACTCAGATACCGACTCGAGGGATTATTCTTTTATTAGGAAAAAACCTGGAATCGAATCCTCAAAAACAAAACTCTGATGAAACTTCATTCATTTTGTGTATTATGAAGACTAAACCCACTATTGAGAGCATTTAATTTCTAAAAATGAAAGCCTAACTTGACATTTAGACCTTATCAAGTACGACTCGAACCCGAATCACATTTGAATTCTTGAAGGAAAAAAAAAAGAGACTCGATTCGATTCGACATGTTCGACTATATAAAATTTGTATGGAATCGAACTTTGTTTTGTAACTTCTTAAAACCCGAAAATTTTTCTACACATCTTTGTCCAAATTGTAATATTTTGAGCGGTAGGATCAATCACACACAAAAATGAATCCAAAAAAAAGGAGCTTCCTTGTCCCATTCCATTTCCTTTAAAATGATTCAGTTAGTTATCTTCCCTCTTAATTTCTCTTAATTATTTATTAATTGTCAATCACTGCCCAATACCAACACCTCACCAGTGACCTCTCTAATATTTAGGGTCACTGATGAGGTCAGGAGGGTAAAAAAGGTCAATTTTAAACCCCATTATTGAACTGAGGTTAGTTTTGGTTTAAGGGCTGAGATTGATCGAGAAGACAACATGGAGCACTGATGAAATTTGACACAACAAGATTCCATTCCTCTTTTTTGCCAGTGATTAGAGGACACGAGGGTCAAAGGTCATCCGACGGTGGTGGTTTAATTTCAGTTGGTCAGATCAAGAACTATAGCTTTAGCAGGAGTTGGATTATTTTGCAACAATAATGAAGTTGTATAAACCTGCTTGGATTAGTCATGATGGTAAGTGTACATAATAATTAATTATAATTAAGTAAATGGGGCAATGATGGTGGATATTTTGGTGATTTTCCTAATTATTGTTATTTAAACCCTTCTGTTTTTTATAGGTCAACCAATTTTTTCAATTGACATTCATCCGGATAAGTCTCGATTCGTCACCGGTGGACAAGGTATGAATGAGCGGATTTTGATTCTGAATGAATGCGTTTATATGTATCTATGTCTTTGAAGTTAGGATCGAATCAAAAGTTGAATTGAAATTAATAATTATTGGTATTTGACCTATTTTAGGATTTGACTCAACTGGACGAGTGGTCATTTGGGATATGTCTCCTATTCTTGAGAGGGAAGGGGATGTGGATGATGATGACATTTGTGCAAAAATATTGTGCCAATTAGATCATCATAATGGTTTGTGACCTCTTCATGACAATGAATATTATAATTTAGAATAATATCTGCTAATTTAAAAATGAACACAAGACCAATACAATCAACTAACACTAACATATTCTTGTATTTTTACAGCATGTGTTAATTGTGTACGATGGTCAAATTGTGGACATTTGCTAGCATCTGGTGGAGACGATAGAATAATTATTATCTGGAAGTTAATGTCAAAGGTGAAATTAAACAAAAAGTCTCAATCAAAACTTCCAAATGCTTTTGGGGCCCCAGCTCAAGAGATTTGGAAACCAATTCATCGTCTACAAGCTCATGTTGGAGATATTTTGGATTTATCTTGGTCACCAGAAGACAAGTATTTGGCATCTGCTTCAATTGACAATAGAGTCATTGTTTGGGATGCTGTGAATTTCCCTCAAATTATAACAGAGCTAAAAGGTTTGTATTCTGTTTAAATAACAATTATGTTGTCCGATTTGATGGTTGCACGTTGTCTGATGCAAGTTGCAAGATGTTTTTGTAATTCATAGGTCATACGAGCTTAGTGAAGGGTGTAACTTGGGATCCTGTGGGTAACTACATAGCAACTCAGTCAGATGATAAGACACTACGAATATGGCGTACTTCGGATTGGGAGATTGAGCAGATTATCCAAGCACCGTTTCTTCAGGTAATTTCTTCTAAAGAGTCTTGTAATTTGATTTAAGTCAGCTCAACCAAATTGATCTTTCATTATACAGTTGTATTAACAGTAGTAATTATTATTATTATGTATTTTACAGTGTGGTGGAACAACACATGTTTTGAGATTAGACTGGTCTCCAGATGGGTTGTATTTGGTCTCAGCACATGCAATGAACAATGGTGGTCCAACTGCTCAAATTATAGAAAGGAATGGTTGGAAGGCAGAAAAGGATTATGTTGGCCATCGGAAAGCTATTTGTTGTGTTGTGAGTTCAAAAACTATAACTTGTTCTAACGTTTGTATCCACGTAGCATTTACATGTACTGATGGGTCCGTGTTTATTCATTTTCAGCGGTTCAATAAGCCACTCATGGAGTTAGGGAAAGACCAAATGTCCTATTTAGCTCTTGGCTCTCGAGACACATCAATTTCAATATGGTCGACTGCCTATCCAAGGCCAATTACTGTAATTAAAGAGGTCTTTGAAAGCAGTGTCATGGATTTGACCTGGTCCTCTTGTGGTTCCGTGCTCATGGGATGTTCTTCCGATGGTACTGTTGCGGTAGTTCGATTCAGTTCGGGTGAAATAGGACGTCCGATGACGACAGAAGAAACTGTAAGCTCAACTTCCAACATTTTCAGATATTAAGTTGACCAGGCTACAGATTTACTAAGTTTATATTTCTGACAGGAAGCCGTGTACCGAAATTTCTATGGGAATACGAAATCTGCAGCAGGCATAGTACAAAGTATCGAGGTTTTCATGGCTAGAAAAAAGGAACGTTCTCATCCAACCGAGTCAAGTAAGCGGGGATTAGTCAACCCAAGTGCTAACACAACTGGGAATCCAAAGAACCTCTTGGAGAAAGAACTCGCTCCTCGAGGGCCAGACAAACAACTTGAGATGCGAACTGGTGAAGGAAAAAGACGAATAACGCCAAAGTTTGTAGCATCATCTTATGTTCCAGATGAGCCCTCTGCTATAAGGTAAATTGTAACTAGAATTTTTAATTCCACGCATGTTAAAGTGACTCCACAATAAAGATCTTGATATTTCTTTACAGTTCTATTTTTAAAGAGGCAGTAGAGCCAAACCAAGTTCAAACTGTGACTGGGCAAATCTCAACCAATAATTTACGTGACAACATGGTATCTGGAATTGAAGGGATCAGAGCCTTCGATTCTGATATTAACATGGACACATCTGACCATCAACGAAACCAGAGTGGCATGTCTAAGGATTCAAATACCCAGAACCACAACGATGGAAAATTGTTAGATCGGTATAATCAGCAGGGGAGTCCAAACCCTATTCAGGGACGTCGGCAATCCATTTGTTTAGAAAAAATACCTGAAAGCTTTTTTAATGGAAATGTTCTTCCCCCTGAATCTGTACCTGCTACATCCTCCACAACAAAGCCAGATACCTCTGTCGACATTCGTATCAATGGCCATGGCAGTGACTCAAACAAGTTGAAACAAGATGGTAAATCTGGACAGAAAAAGAAGGGTCCTAAAACTAATCATATCCCAGTCCCAAGTTTGTATGACCCCACCTATAAGGAAAAGGAAGTCATAGATGATATTCTGAATTTGTCCAAGAGTAAAGGGCAAGGACCAAGCTCAGGGAAGGGAAGACCTTCATCTTTGGTTCCAAGTCCAGACATGCAAGCACCCCCACCAAAAGTTCCAAAACGAACAAAATGTCAAAGTAAAGTTTGTATGCCCCAACCACTTAATCGGTTGAATATGAGGGAAGACTATCAGAACACACAAATATCACCAAATCAAATCAGGCAAACTCCTCCAAGGGCAGCTGGACCAAGAGCTCGTCTTGAGCCTCTTAAAATTGAGACTGTCTTCACAACATTTGTAAGTACAAAATAAATGCGTGAGAAAGAAAACTTTGGAAACCTTCAATTAATTTAAGCACTACTCATAAACTCATTGATTTGGAATTTATATAGGTAACCCCAAAGAGTGAGATTTCTTATACATTAGAAGTTAACAATCAGAGGAGCATATCCAGTTACATTCTCAAGTGTACACATGAGATGCCATCATACAATGGTCTGGAATGGAGTATTGCCACGGAAGGACCAATTTGTGGTGCTGCTGGAAACAGTATTAGAGTCGTTATCCTCTGTGAGGACGCTACAGTCCATATTTTGAATCTCAAGGGATACTATGTCTTCCCACCTCTTGTGATCTCAAGTAGTCCTAGTAGACTGTGTCTCTCTGGAATTTTCCTACTAGTTGCTACAACCAAAGCTACAATCCACTTATGGAATATTCAACAAAAGAAAACTGTTATTAAGTCTGAGTCATTGGCCCCTCTCATGAATCAGCATCATTCTGAAACCGGTATGTGTAAGTTTGAGAATTGAGTTTATAGCATTGTTATTATAAATAATCTCCTGATTACCTTGACTTTTTGTATGATTCAGGTAAAACTTTGGAGGTGTCTGTTTTAAATGTCACAGCAAATGGAACACCACTGGTTACTTTGTCAAATGGAAAATCGTTCATGTTCAGTTTGGATCTCCAAAGTTGGTAAGCGAAAATAAAAGGATCCATATTCATAGTTATTGAGTTCCTGGATGTGTATTTAGTTAGTGGACATCAAATAACCTGAAGACTATTGCTGGTTTTACAAGATTCCATGTTAAACATGAGTTTCAATTTCATTTTTGTTTTAAAGGATGGTATTTATTGGCTCATCTGTTGCTCGATTTGGAAGAGACAAAATTCTAGCCCTTGAGCCAGTCATGATTCAAGACACAATATTAAGGAAGAAGACAAATCGGTCAGAAGTTATTACCAAAGTTAAATTAAAATTAGCAGCAGCAATAGAACTCAAGAATTCTGATGACGTTCGTGAATGGCTCCTGATGCTGGGGAAAACCTATGCGAGTCAAGGTAACTCTGGGCTAATTTTCATGAATCACTCACGACCTAAAACTCATTGACAAATAATGAATGAATGTAAACGTTTTTGTTTACTCAGGTCTGGAGAAGGAACTTCATCAACTCTGTGAGGACCTCCTGGGTCCAACTCATTCATCAGCTCGTAATTCCAAGGGTTGGGCTTCAGAGATTGTGGTATGTTGGGCTTGGGCAATCGAAAAAGTTTTTGGAAGGATTGTTTAATATAAGACCCAGATAAAGCTCTATAATATATTCTGTGTTTACAAAAATATCATTTTACATAATTTGAACAATTATCATTTTCAGGGGATCAAGAAGCGGGAGGTCTTACAGGAACTTCTGAGTCACTTGATTAATGAGTTAAAATGGCAGGACTTGTTTTGTGAATTTAATGATGGGTTGGAGATGGTGAACCAACAGAACTAAACCGTCTTAAATTTGAAGAGATCCTATTTACTGTTTACAAATATTTAAATTATTAACTCAAATTTTCTATAGTATTTTCTTGCATAGTGTTTTTAATTACTTCCTCTCTGACACTGACAATTATATCTGTAAAGTTCCAAATGCGGAGTGTGTGTTTCTTACTTTGTTTAAATGTATTGATTTTGTAAGAAATTATGGAAATTTTTAAACTTAATACTCTTTGTATACATGCAATCAGTCCGTAAATGTAAATTGAACGTCCGGTTTTCAGATTTGTAATTTACAATAATTTAGAGAGGGAGATTGTACTGATTTCCTTCTAAACTTTTAAAGCTCAACTACTCCTGTTAATTATTAAACTGACTGTTGTAAACTTGAGTTTTTGTATCATTCTTTTATAAGGTGTTCAATCCCAATGATTTGGTTGTGGCTCATTTTAATTGTTTAAAGTTTAAGGCATGCTTCATCCCAGTTCATGGATCCATAAAGCTTAAATTGGAATCCAAAGTATGTAATTACACTTGTGTCTTTCTTTTAGTCTGTTCGATTAAGCATGACCCTCTTTTTAAATGATGTAATAACTTTTAATTTCCATTAACCTTTTCGCTACCAAATACGTGTATTCACGTATTTACTTAGCAACAATCAGAGACCAAATACGTCTATCCGTG
>JAQIYE010000661.1:0-11193 GCA_034699765.1 Xenyllodes armatus
TCATCAAACTTTTCAGAATTGTCCAGATATCCACTTAGCCGCTTCACAAATGAAATCTGGTTTTGGACTTGCTTCCTGTTGAAGCAAAATGCGCTGTCCAAACAATGGGAAATGACCCTATTTTGTGTTGGAAGCGGGCACAGACAGACAGACGGACAAGGCCTTCCCATAGGTCCTCCGTTGATCGGTCCAAAACTTGCCACCTGCGGCGGCAAATTGCAGACCGATCAACTATATATAAGGAATCGACTAAGGGCTAAGACATGCACGCCCAGTTAAATACCCGCACGCCCAGTTAAATATACCATTTAAAATTGCATACGACCAAGAAAACACTCGCACGCCGACTTAACTAACTAAAAAACTTTTCTTGAAATTAGAAGCGTTTCTTTAAATGTTCATAAAAAAGACTACCTGGTTTCCAACAAACAAAATTTTCTATAAATTAGACGCGCTTTTTTAATTGTTCGAGAAAAAGACTACCTACTTCTCAACCGAAATTAAATTTTCCTCCGACTACATGCGTTACTTTAAATGCCTATAAACAAGCCTACCTGCTTCACAACTAAACTTACTTTTACTAATTTATAGACAATGCTCGTTTTACAACTGAAATTATTTATTTGGATGCCTTATCTGATAGTTTCCTGAGCAATGTTTACTGACTCCCAAAATTCCCCAGACAGACGGACGGACAGACAAATCCTTCCCATAAGACCTCCGCTGACGGTGTAAAACTTGCCACCTTTGGTGGCAAGCTGATGACCGATCACAGTTTATGGTAGTCCATCAAACTGTTTCACAAATAAAAATCGGTATTTTCACCATTGAACAAAAATGAATGGAAAATGATAACAAACCTGTCTACGGACACACACACAGACAGACAGCATGATCACTAGGACCGTCGGTGATCGGTCCAAAAGACCCACCGATCAACCGCCTTCACTCATACCTTCTAGTGCTCCGATTAGGATCGGATCGCAAAAGTGAAAATTTTAGATCGATCACCGACGGTTTTGTGTGATCATGCTGTCTGTGTGTCCATGTGTCTGTGTCACGAAGCAGGTCATTTCCCATTCATTTTTGCTTCTATGAGAAAATAACGATTTTTATTTGTTGGTTTTTAAGAAGTCCCAATATTTACCAGCCTAGTTGTGAAGCAGGTGGATGGTTTTTGGGAAGTCTTCATGATTTCACATTCTAGTTGTGAAGCAGCTGGATGGTTTTTGGGAACTCTCATGATTTTACATTCTAGTTGTGAAGCAGGTGGATGGTTTTTGGGAAGTCCCAATATTTGGAAGTCTGGTTGTGAAGCGTCATTTATATTTGTTTATATTTGTCATTAGGTCAACAAAGCGTCATTTTTGCGGCTGGTCAAAGTTATTAAACAGCTCGTTGATCGATCTCCAGCTTGCCATCGATTAAGTTTTTGGACCGATCAACGGAGGTCCTGTGGGAAGGCCTTGTCTGTCCGTCCGTCCGTCTGTTCGCGCTTCCATAAAAAATAGGGCCAGTTTGCACTTGATTAGATGAGAATTTTGCTTCAATTGGAAGCAAGTCAAAAAACAGATTTCATTTGTGAAGCGACTAGGAGGACCTTTTGAAAATCAGACAAGTATTTCCAAAAATTTAGTTCAGTTGAGAAGCAGTCCGGCTTGTTTGGGGACACTTGTAAGATAATCTTCCAATTTTAACGTCGTCCAAAGGCTAGCAAAAAGTCAGATTAAGATGACCCAAAAGGCAAAAAAAGGTCATTTTGTTGATCGGTCGCAACTTGCCACCGGATGTGGCAAGTTTTGGACCGCTCAGCGGCGGAAGGTCTTGTCTGTCCGTCTGTTTGTCTGTCCGTCTGTTTGTCTGTCCGTCTGTTTGTCTGTCCGTCTGTTTGTCTGTCTGTCTGCCCGTCCGTCCGCGCTTGCACAAAAAAGTAGGCTCAGTTTGCTCCTGATCAGAAGCGAATTTTGTATCATTAGTCAAATAAAACATTTTATTTGTGAAGCGTCTAGGACCATATTTGGACAACTAGACAAGTACTTCTGAAAATTCAATTGAGTTGGGAACCGGTAAGGTTTTTCATATACGTTTTTACGATACCTTGGTTCAGTTGGGAAGCATATATGCTTGTTTATGGACATTAGGGAAGCGCTTCGAGCCAAAAAAATGCTAAACATAAGTTTATTTGGTAGTCTTCATGCCAACTACACGTCAGTTTGTGGTCTAAATGCGAAGAAAATGTCACCTTATGGTACGCCTAGTACTGTGTACTGGTAGTCCATATGCTACCAAAACGGGCAGCCTAATCGGTTGCAGCTTGCCACAACGGGTGACAAGTATTTATTACTCAAATTCTTCTGAGACCTGTAGCATATTTGGCAGAGAATTAATGTTTTTGAAAAATGTTGGTCTTAACGTTATATATGCCTCGACTGGATAATTTTATAAATTATAGCCGTAAAAATGGAAATGGCAAAATATGATGTTGGCTTGAGCCCAAATGACCTCTACTCCTAATTGGGGTGTATTAAAAATAAATCGAAGGAAAGGACCAAAACCTGGAAATACGGCTTTTTGGCACTTAGAGCCAATGGTATTTATTTGTTCCACTCAGAACTCTAAAGGACAAATGAGGCTGTCCTCTTGGAGGACACAGATTTTATCAGTTATTATTTAACAGGAGGAGAGGAATAGTGAAACCCACCAATGCATTTGGCATGGGACTTAACATTAGAATTTTGTATAGTTTAAAGTTGAGGAAAAGAACATGAGGAGAAAATGGAAAAAGGGCCTGTAGTTACCATGGGACTTAACATTAGAGTTGGAAAGGACAAGAGAATTACCAAACTTCCAAACACACATTTGAGGGGAATGACCGGGCAGAATGATAACATTTATTTGAATTTATTTCATAGTAACACCCTGATTAAAATTACAGGCCCTTACGTCACTAGGATAAGACTTACAAACATAACAGCTAAACAGTATGTTATAATTAAACCGACACTCTATACACGAGGTGTTATACATTGGCTTTAAAAGTTGGGAAAGAGACATTAGTAGCAATAGGAATGGAATTCCACGCTTCAACTCCAGAATACAAAAAGCATTTTCTCTCCCACTCACTGGACGGAGAAAATGAAACATGCAATTTTTGGGCTGATCGAGTATTGTAAGAATGTGCCTGGGAGTTTACAATAAATGGTTCCTTAAAATATAACGGCGAAGAGTCGTCATTCATAATTTTAAACATGATGCATAATAGTGACTTTAAATAAAGCTAAGAAGGACCCAGCCACCTTAAGTCATTATTGATAATATCCAAAACATGGTCATATTTTTTCTTGCTTAAAATAAGCCGAGCAATGTGCCTAATGACCTTCTCATTGCTTCTCAGTTCATTTCCACTAGCCAGTCCCCAGACCGAGGCCATACGACTAAAATTAGAGAGTACTAGCGATTTTACTAGAATTAACATGTTACTTTGATTAACAAGGGGTCGGATCGTGTAAAAAGGGGCCAACTGAGAATAACATGATCGAGTCATACTTTTAATGTGCTCAGGGAATTTTGTCAACGTTAGCTCGGGAGCCAAAAACTGTACATTCGGTTTTCTCACCATTAAGATCCAATAAATGTACATCCAGCAATACAATTATCCTGGCAATGTCCTCTTCGATCTTACTTATTGTAGCATGAATGTCCTTTGGCAGGCAGGAAATGAAAAAAGTAGGATTTTTGCCACCTTGGAATAGAGGGTAAGTCGTTCAGGAAGATCGAAAACAGAACCGGGCCCATGACACTTCCTTGTGGTACACCCCAATCATCACCACATGCAGACGAAAAGTTACCCTGGTGATCCTTGACTCTTTGCGGACGACCTGACAGGTAGTCAGCAAACCACCTTGTGTCTACCCCTGCAGCTTTTAGTTTCCCCAATAATATTTTCTAACAAACCGAAGGAAAAGCTTTCCTACGGTCAAGTGTGCGTATTCTAATTACGAATGTTCCTTAATTAGAATGAGATGAAATTCCAAATAAACAACTATTTCCAAACAACCCAAAAAATGCAATTGATAGGAATTTTATTGTTTACTGGGATTGATTGATTATTAATATTGATTATTAACAATATATGGGTGATCCAAAAACTGACCTAAATTAACCGTGTGTTGATTCAAGAAGGCTCAGCTGATGAGTAAATTTCTCTGAGGTTGGATGAGGGAAAAGTGGAGGAAAGAGACTCCAAGGCGTCTCTTCCTCATGACTATATATAAATATAAGAATATTGTTATACACTGATATGTACATAAGGTACGTACTACTAATTATGGGGAGGGGAGGACAATGGACATAAGAATTCGAACATCAAGGGTCACCGCAATACAAACTTTCCATAGCTCTAAATACCTCTTGGGTTACAGCCAGTACAACATGATCCGTACTATGACCAGGTCGAAATCCAAATTGAAATTTGGAGAAAAACTTCGTTTGTTGAAGGAAGAATGACAACTTTTTGAAAATGCTCCGTTCATAAAATTTGGCTAGTACGGGAAGGGTAGTGATGGGACGAAAATTGTTGAGGTCATCTTGGGGTAAACCTTTCCTTTTGAGAAGGGGAATAATAATACTGGATTTCAAGGCAAGGGGTAACTTGAAATTCGAAAAAAACATGTTAAATAGTTTAAGGACATAACATTGGAAGTCCGTGATCTGGAACAGGTGGGACAGTAATTTCATTGATAGACCTGTTGAGTCAGTTGATGGACTTTGACGGTTGTTCATACTTGTCCAGGACTTAAACATTTCATAGCTTGTAATGGGACTGAATTGTAAGTTTGGAGTGGATGATTGTGACAGGTCAACACATGTTCCGAAGTCCTCAGAGCATATGTTACTGGGGATATACATATGAGAAAAATGGTAATTTAATGACTCAACATCAATTCCAGAGGGGCCAGGGGAGGATTTGTCTCCTGATTTTGTTTTAACAAATGATAAGATCCATTTCCAGAAACTAGTCTTTTCAATTGAAGCATTAAGGTGGTTTTTGGTGTCAAGTCGTATTGCTTTCTTCACCCTGCGATTCAGATCGTGCAATTCAACTTTGAGGTCAGGAGTTGGTCGCTTCATATAAACAGTTTGACATTAATCTCTCTTTCATTTCAGTTGTCTCGAGGGTAAGGTAGTTTGGAGTTTTGTAAGGGACGAATGATTTTGCTTTGAGAGGGAAATGGGCATCAACAACTGGCAGAAGAGAATCGATCCATTTCAACCAGTAGTTGACACAGGTTCTACAGGTTCAGAGTCAAAGTTGAGTCCAACCAATAATTGGTCAAAATCTGACCAAATTGAGACAGGGCAGATTGATTTAAAGTCCCTTCAAGTGACCGTTACCTTTTCTGCTTTGACTTTCCTAAGGCAAACTGTAAATATGACAGCATTATGTTGCGAGATGAATGGATCAAATGACATCACATTGCTGACTCCCGAGAAATTAGACCACTCGTTATCAAGCAGTGCATTACTGCCGGTAGGACTATCCACTAGCTGAGAGAATGCAAATCGACTCATAACACTACTCAGTTTTACCATGTTGGTACAAAGGTGAAGGAAGTCAAAGTTAAAGTCCCCAACAATCACACATTTTTGACCATTGACTTTGTCAGCAATAAGTTTCACGACCCTTCTCAGGTCAGACGGATTAGACTTATTGGGCTTGTACACACAGGCAAGGAACACTGGAGCAAAATTACCAGATTTTATTTTAGCCAGAAGATATTCAGTTCGACATGAAATTGATGACTCATAATCAGTTTTTAACACCACTGAAGAATTCAGATTTGACCGATGAAGTATTGCAACTCCTCCACCTTCTTTAAATTTACCATTTGAAAGTAAATCTTCTCGGTCGGCTCTAATCAATTCGAACCCAGGAACTTTTAACATATCAGACTGTGGCTTTAACCATGTTTCAACCAAAACACAAATATTTACATTTTATGTTCATAAACCATGTCCATGGTTTGAAGATAGTGGCTTGGATTTTTGAATGAACGTACATTGACAAGAATAAAATTAAGTCCATCATGTGGTCAGTTTGCACTCCCCCTCCTTCTAACATTGATATTTGGGCACGAGTGGGCACGTGATTATAAATTCAACACCACATCATCGATACATGACCTTAAACCATGATAATTAAGAGATTAGTTTTTACGACAATTATGTTTAGAGGAGAGATGGACTGATTCTACGCTTGACTGGACAGGTCTAATAAATTAAGGGACAAATCAAATGATCTTTTTAGAGACAATTTCAAAAGTGGAAAACATGATAATTTTAAGGGTCAAAATCCTAACGACTTTTTCCAACGACTTTTTAATGTAAACAATGTATACATGCTACTGTTTTGAGAAAACAAACTGAAAGGGTTAAGTGAGAATTAAAGGTACTAACCATTTTTGACGGGGAAACTTCATTTCGAAGATAACGATATATTTGCTCTAATTTCCCAATGCTTCAGCTAATCGAATGTTCCTGCTTTTAGACCGATCAACGATGGTCTTATGTGATGACCCTGTCCGTCTGTCTGTCCGTTACTGCTTCCATGAAAAAATTCGGCCATTTGCCATCGGCAGCGCAGTTTGCTTCATGTGGAAGCAAGGGGTATTTTGAGATAAGAAACACTGGCTTGTTTTGAGGCGAAGAAATGTTGAATAAAAAAATTTTCGATTGTGAAGCAGTTGACAAAATAGAAAGGTAATCAAGAAAATGTAGTTTGGTTGGGAAGCAGTCTAGTGATTCTTGTGGAATTTGTTTAGGTGCTCCTAAGATGATACAATTTATCCATGTCGGGAAGCAGCCTGATGATTTCTGTGGTCAATTCTGTAGCCATTTTTACGCATTTTAAAGTAGCCCAAGCGCCAACAAAGAAATATTTTAAGGCCAGCAGAAATGCAGTTTAAGGTTGTCCAAAAGCCAACGAAACGGCGCTTAGACGCAGGTTGATCGGTCTTCAGTTTGCCCCGTCAGGGGCAAGTTTTTTGTTTGGTATACTGTGTCTATTTGTTTACCTTTTGGGCATTTCCAGATTGTTTATTCAAACTATGTCCAGCCCTCAGATACTCCGCTCAACAGCAGTATTGGCATGCTTCCAGAACAAATATTACTTCTAAAACTCATGATGAAGCTCTGCTCATGAGAAGTTTACATGTAAAATAGGAATTTTTAAAATGCTTTCAAAAGTATTAATACAGGGATATGGATAATTTCAAGAGCTCTTTTAAAATTACTTAGCATGCAGCGGAGCTTGAAAAAGAACAGAACGAAAAAGATACTGTCAAGAAAATTGGACTTCCACTTTCGTATGGAGTCAATATCCAGGTATAGTGCCGACAGTGCTGATGTTTAGCAAAAAATCAAAAGTTTCGATTTCAGTTTTCCTATCTGCACTGGCTAAAATCCTAAAAGTTAATTTTAATGCCTCATTAGCTTCTACACATGAAGTCAAACAAGTACCTGACTGTAAACCGCAGAATTCCTGCAAAGTCTGATAAATTAGCCATGAGAATATATTTAGATCGGTATGGAAATGAAGATTCCTGGTTCCAAATCATTCCTTCGTACAAACATCGAGCAATTGGTATTTGGAAATCAATTTATATTTCCATAAATTATATATGGTCATCTTAAAAGATCCGTAAAGCCATGAATGAAAATTGATTTTTAGTTGATCCTGTGATAGCAAGTGATGAAGTTATTCTAAGTTCGGTTGGGAATCCTCAACAATGTCTTCACGCCTCCGAGGCCTATTTAAGTGACAACCCTGGATCTCATGAAGTAAACAATTAAATACTTATAAGATGTTTTGAAGAAAGTTTCAAAATTCCTGCATACTTGTATTCATTCTTGTCTGAATGTAATTGTAGAGATCGATTGTTTATTGTGCTATTACTATAATAGGTAAATTCTTCCGCATCTTTGCCGTTAACTCCCTGGCGCCTGGTACTTTTTCTAAACTACACGGAGAACATCCCAGGGATTCTTAAAGGCGGAGATGTTGTTAGACTTTTTCATATGGAGAAGGAACGGTTCCTCACGTTGGATGGACACAAAGGGACCCAGTATGTGTTTTTGCGAGCTACTGCTAGAGCTTCAGCGACCTCTGCAACCTCCAGTAAGGCCCTTTGGGAGGTCGAAGTAAGTCCACATGCGTTTTTGAGGAATCACGTGTCTTAATAACCCGAGTCGCAGCCCCTTTGCAAAATTAGTTCAATTAATTCGCAGGTCCTCCATAGTCAACCCTGCCAGTCCGGCGCTGGGTATTGGACCTCAATCTATCGACTTAAGCATATGGCTACAGGACTTTATATTGCGGCTGATATTGGAGGACTTCATGCTCAAGCATCAGTGGAAAGTGATGGTAATAGAATTTCGCTAGTTTCCTTGGTCAGACAATTTATTGATAGCTTTGCCTTTAGCATCAGTTACAGAGCAGGAGTATGCAGTTGTTCCAGTGCCTGGAGAAATGGGAAAAGCCCCACTTTTTGAATTTTGCCCTACATCATGTGAATCGGAAGAGTCTGTAGTGCCTGAATCCTCATATGTCCGACTGCGCCATTTCTCCACAAAGACATGGGTTCGGGCTACAGAAGACGCCATTGATACTGACGAGGAGCGGCCCGTAATGCACAAGGTAATACAATTCTTTCTAACTAATAACAAAGGACTAGTTTAAGCAAAAGCTTTGTGAAATTTTGGAATTTAGCTCCGATGTATGCCTCAAAGACGGGATGAGGAAGCTTTTGCCGTGGTTCCAGTCTCACCTGATGAGGTGAGGGACCTTGACTTTGTAAACGATGTATCCGAAGTCCTTAATGATTTTTGCCACAAGCTTCAAAAAGGAAATGTCACAGCTAATGATCGTAGGTTAGTGAAATTGTTATTTACACCTAAAGTATTCAAAGTAGAACAATGATGTAGATAGATATTTTTCATTCCAACAGGATTGCGTGTCATGTCTTAAAGGAAGTAATATTTTTTATTGCCGAAAAGGACTCGAGTCATGTCAGCGTTGATCCTTTAGAATTTTCAGTGGATACGGTTTCAAGAGATCGACAAAAGCTTCTTCGTGAACAATTTCTTTTGAAATATGTTTTCCAAATTTTAAAGGCAAGCCCTGCCACTTCAATTAAATGGTTATCATTTGTGGATCTGTTTTTAATTCGCCAAAATTATATGGCATCATGTCTATAGGTTCCACTCGACGAGAGCACAGGGAGCCTCCATGCTAGTTTCCAGGAGGAAGATGGTTCAATCAAATCCAAATGGAAATACACGTTTCGACTTTGCTACCGTGTCCTTTGTCTTAGCCAGGAGGAGTATAGGAAAAACCAGGTGGCCGGAACTATTAAAATATCACGACGACATCAACGTTTTTAAAATTACTAACATTTCAAATTCCACACAAATTTTCCAGGAATACATCGCAAAGCACTTTGGATTCATGCAAAAACAAATAGGATTGGATATCAATGCGGAAGAGACAATCACAGCTTTGGTTCATAACAACAAAAAGTTATTAGAGAAACACATCACACAAAAGGAAGTGAATACATTTGTCGGACTATTGGGGAAAAATATTGGGAGTTGGGACTCTCGATTCCTGGACCATCTATCTGATTTGTGTGTTTCCAATAAAACTGGAATACCAAGCACTCAGGAGATCATATGTCGTTGTCTCCTCCTAAGCTCTGAGAATTCCAAAGTACTACTTGAGGCAAGGTGAGATAATTGTTGGATATTTAAATCAAAATATGCTGCCTAAAAAGTTTACATGGAAATTATTACGTGAAATGCCTTCCTTTTAGAATGAGTGGTCCTTCCAGGACTTCATATCACGAAGACACTGACTCAAAATGGAAAGACAGCAACCTTCTCACAAATGAAGTGACTCTATACATGGGAGACACTAAAGTAATTACAAGTATTGCGTTGTGGAGTATTCATTTGTGTCCTTTTATTATCGCCAGACCTTTTCTTTAATTATTCCTACTTTGTTATGCAGAAAAAGAGCATTTCGGAACTGGCCATGAAGGAAAGCCTTGGGTTTGGTGAGGATGCTGCCATATTGAAGTATTATTGTCATCAGTTGGATTTATTTTCCAATATGTGTCTTGGACGTCATAGTTTAACGATTGCAGAATTGTCTCCTAAAATGGACGTTAATCTCCTGCTAAGGTAAATTCCCAACTTCTAAGGCATTGCGATCCTTTGTAAATGGTGTATTTGTATGGCACGAGGATCAAATTTATTGTTTGTTCAGTTGCGTCTCTGCTGAGTCCCTGCCCTTTGAACTAAGAATTTCCTGCTGCCGACTTGTACGAAATCTTCATGTCGATGTGGAGCCTCAGAAGGAAGACAAAAAAGTCTCTCTTTCTAGACTTTGGTGGGAGGTCCCAAAGGAAGCCGTTACGGAGTAAGTTCAATTTGAGGCATGGCAGAAGATAAGGATGTCAACTTGTTTATTATGTAATTTAATATCCTTCTAAAGGTACGATGATTATCATGCAAAAATTAATTCAGTCAAGGCATCCCAAATCCGAAAGTTCAAACTAACAATGGTGTTCATTGAAAATTACCTTCATGATGTCGCTGAGAGATCAGATTTTAGAAATATTTTAAATAATAAACTCTCAGTTGAGGTAAAGCCCTTCATGGACTCTCTAAAACCTCAAAATATTATTTCTAAATCAGACAGGTCTTACAGTGCCCCGTAACATTTCTTACACGTAACTTCGTAACCACTGTTTGGATCTGCCTTACACTCTAGATTTTGAAGCTAGCTAAGGAGTTTGCACGTTTTGGATTTTATGGGATTCGTTCTTTGGATCATTTACGGAAGACCTTGAACACGATTTTGACATCGTTGTCTCGTGAGTCTACCTTGACCCCTCTTCCACGTAAGTCCAAACAATTTATGATTTGAGCATTTAAAAAATCACCATTTAAAGAAGGGAATCTGATGTAAAATTACCATTTTCAAACTATATTATTTTCTACGCACGTGTTTAAAAATATTCAAGAACAACAAATAAACTTTCATTAGTCTTTCCAAATTTATTTATTTATTTATTTAATTAATCAGCGAAGTTTCATTTACAAACAATAATGAAAATAACATAGAACCCACAA
>JAQIYE010000662.1:0-11190 GCA_034699765.1 Xenyllodes armatus
TCATCTCGAACTTGATGTATGTTTAATGATAATGATTGGTCTTTTGTAAGGATTCATGTGAGGCCATATGTTTGATTACTTTTATAGTTAAATTAAGTTTGTAAGTGTGTTGGAGATGAACATTATTTTCATGTTTAGTAGTGATTCTCTACATTTATTATTTCAAAAGTTAGAGAATACAATTTTGTACCAGTTTGGCTCAATTATATGACCGCAGCTTGTACAGGAGGAATTCACTTGAAAGATTGCTTCCAATAAGGTTATAAAGTAGTACCACTTGGGAGAAACCACCTAACAAAACCTTTCAAAAATCCAGGAGCCAAACTTTGAGGTTCTCATATTCAATTAGTTATGAGTTACGAAAATACTTTTTTGAGTTGAGTAGCCAGGAACCTGGAACTGTAAGAAGTTTCCGTAGTGAGGGAACCATTGTCTTCACCCCTTCTTTTTTTAAATGGTGTTTTAAACTTTTAGAATACTCAAAGAAAATTCAATCATGGATGTTTTTACGAAGAAAAGTAAGTGGAAAGGGGTTGAAGTGAAAGAGGAGAAAGGTGGAAAAAGTTCAAAATTCAATTTGGATACTTAATGATGCTTTTACGAGGAACAATCCAGGGTCAAATGCCCAACCAAAATTCTAAATGAACAATGTTCAAATACAAAAGAAAATCATTAAGTGTTTTTCCTTAAACTGTTATACATGGAAAAAATTTTCTACAGATATGGTCCAAGTGAAGAGTCCGTTTTACTGTACAACGTATGCTTGGTCATAAATCTTTATTCAGTATGAATTTCTGTTTAACATTATTAATGCAAACAAGCACAGTTGTTCTCAATACTTTTATTTAAAAAACTACCAATTGTATGTATTTTCATTGCAAGTCCTTTTTATACAGCTTCTTAAACCCTCCAGGGTGTTGTTTACTCATGCTTAAATCTGGTTAAAACCACAAAATAAAAATATTCATGGATTTGGAAGTTCAAGGAGCTCATAATGAATATAGTACCAGTTGACACGGGTGGGCTTGGAATTAAAACAAAGCTGATTAATTCAAAAATCAATGTCATTGGTAATTTTCCCTGAATTTTTCCTCTAGCAGTATAATATTATCTACCATTTTTGCGGTTCTTACAATTAAATCTTGAACGCTATTATAATAATAATTCACATTTGCACAAGTCAGAGACCACACTTCGTGGTGGTTTTAAATGACGCATTGAGCCAGTGAATTATCATTAGTGTCATATTTTGTTTCCAATTACTCGAGTACGTTGCAGAGGGGGAAAAAAATTGGATCATATTTTGAGCAGGACTGTTTTTGAACCAGAAGAGCCTCATTAATTAGCAGAAATTAAAGTAGGGTAGACTGGTCAATTTCTTATTGATAACCTAAAACTAGATCAAAATTTTGCACACAGTACCACTAAAGATCACCACACAAGGTTGAAATGGCAAAAGCTTATGAGCTCTTTTTCTTTTTGATTTTCTTAGCTCTTGGTTGTTGTATTCATGATGGAATACTTGTAAGGCAAATCATAGATAAATTAATCCCCAATGGTCAAAACAGTTCAGGGAGAATATGCTGGAATGGTTCAAGTTACAGCCGTGTACAATTGAATTTTGGTTAGCTCATCATCATAATTCCATGCCCAGACGATGAATATTTAACTGATGAATGACTTCATAAATAAATATAACAATACATAATTAATACTTAATAATATGCCAGTAGCAATCATTAATTTTTCCTAAGCTGTTCATCGTAGTAAATGTTCTAATGGTCACAAGCTAGCTTTGCAGGAACAAGGATCATGGCCATGACCTTTGCTACATTCCCAAAGTCACTTTCATCTACCCCTATGAGATCACCTAAACATCAATTTCTAAAGGATAAAACACCGCTTGCAAATATAATTTTTCATATCTTAAAGTTCTTTAAAATATCTATGTATTTTGTTTATTTTTGACGTGCATGTGCCTTATAAAGTTAAAGTCTTTTAGGTTTACACTTGTGAATGATTTAGTCAATGCTGTCACATCAATCATTTGTCCTCAATCTTAAAGTTTTAAAGAGATTATGAAGTAATTACCTGAACATGTACAGGATTAGAGTCAGAGAAGGAAAACAAACTACAGATATGAAAACCTTGGGAATTAAATCTCAAACATATTTTGAACATATAACCCAACCCCTAACATTTTGTCCAGATATTTTTTTTTCAAATAAAAATAAATATGTGGTATAAATATGTTGTATTTTGTAAATGTTAGAGGATGCTACGGGACGGAAGGTTACAAGTTAAGTGTCACAGAGCACAAAATTTTTTCACTTTAATCATCTAAAGTTCTTAATATCAGTACTTCATGGTAAACAAACATAAATTTATGTTTTTTCAAATCAAAGAATAACTACTGTAACATGTAATGTCAAAAATAATCAATCTTGTTTTTGGGGTTTTAGCAGTGCAGTGGGGCATTATTTACTTCAAGTGGATATATGATATTTTTATTTTGAACATTTCTATAAAATTAATCATAGCAAATGTAGATAAGGTGGAGTATGTTGTGTGATTCTAAAAATTTAGTCGCATTTCATTTTTAGAATCCAATTAATTACATTAAGAAAGACTAGGAAGATCCTATAGTGATTAGTTTAGAAATTCATCATTCATCCAATACATTTTTGTATTTATGTAAAAATGATAATAAGAAGAAAGGATCCCGGAAATGTATGGTTTCATTTCCTAACAATTGAGAATTGACAATTGACCACTTTCCGAGAAACAAACAAAAAAACGTTGATAGACCTTCATTCTTTACTATGTATCTTCTGACTGAATCATGTTGATATAAGATGGTAGATGTTTTATGTATTTTATTTTCCCTTGTTTGATTTGGACTTTTGGGAGTCTTTTGTCTTTCTTTCATTTTTTTTTGCACTCCCACACTCCCTCATATACTCAACTCAACTTCGTGTTTGCAACTTTAATCAAACTCCCATTCACAATACATATCTCCCTCATTTGCTGATATTTCGATTTAGATTGTGGTTATTTTGTGAGGTCTGTGAGACTCACTGGCAAAATTTTTATTTTGCTACTATCCTGTTGTTAGCCTTTACTTTGGGCCTCACTAATGTTAAGCTAAATAAGCCTAAAAAGAATAACTAATTCCCATCCATATGCCGGGTTTATATTTTATAACTCACTTCACTTCTCTCGTTCTTTTAAGTGGGATTACTGTATATTGGCACAAAGTTAGTCTCAAATCGGATGTTCATCTGTTCTGTTGTTGTGTTGGGACAGCCCTCTCCCTACATTATAACTTGGTATTAAGTATTTCTATTACAAAACTCACTTGTATTAAAACTTATTTACTTCCACCCTCAAGGAGACGCTTCTTCCTCTCCTCAGAAATGAGGTGAGGTCCCTTCCCTTGTTCCCTCGTGGATTTTTTTTCTTTGTTGTGCTCTTTGAAATTGCCTAAAAATTCATCTTTGGTTTATTAGGGACTCTCATTCAATCAGTTGTTTGTAAGTTGTACTCCTGTTAAGAGGAGAAAGAACTTGAGAGTTACTTTTTGTCTTGTTTTTTTTTTAAAGTTAGGAACTAACAGAGCCTTCACCTCACACCTGTTATTTATTCATCCTTGAGGGTGGCCATACTATATTGGTCGACTTCAAGTTTCCTAATTGTACTGGAAACTGGAAGTTTTGTACCAAAGTCTCTGGATAAAGTGTGGTACTGATTAGAGTTTAATAGTGTTTATAACCATTTCATAAAACCCGGAAGTTCATTGAGATTTTATATTAGGTGTAAAGGTAAGTTGAATCGAAAGTATTACATAAGAGTTTTAGTGAATTCGACGTGTAAGAGGTGAAAGGCCAAAGGAATTTAGTTAGCCGGATTCATTTTGTTGTTTTTTTAAGTAAAAATTGTACCCTGTTGTTATTTGTAGTTTATATAGAATTTTTTTTCTACAACATTCATTCGTTCAGATTTCAAGAAGTTTGTCCAGTGTTCCCCCTTAACAGATTAATGACCTCAGCCGATATGAACTAAAACTACCTAAGAATCCTTTGTCTAGCATTTTTATTACTATTAGAGAACTATGAATGAATTAGATTCTCCAGAAAGATTAGAAAGGCTGAGGTAGGATTTTTTTTGTAAACTTTCCTTTGTTTCCACCTTTGTCCCCTCACTAAACATTTTACCTGTACCTGTACCTGGGCTTAAAAAAAATTTGGATTTGAACCTGAAGCTTCACGTACATCCATGCCCAACTTTTGCCCAACTTATTTTTTGAGGGGATTTCCTGAGTTTTTCCCAAAAAGATGATTATAAATGCTAGTGAATGAATAGAAATTTTGAACTGATTTTGATTTTGAAGGTGAATAGGGAAACAGAACAGAGAGTTAGAGTCCAGCATGTAGTAGAAGAGAATGGACTCTCTCAAAAAGC
This sequence comes from Xenyllodes armatus, assembly GCA_034699765.1. NCBI lineage: Eukaryota > Metazoa > Arthropoda > Collembola > Poduromorpha > Odontellidae > Xenyllodes > Xenyllodes armatus. The sequence continues at coordinate 4,462 of JAQIYE010000662.1, forward strand.
AGGCTAATAACATTTAAAGGACATTTTGGATTCTATTGTATTGTGAGTTTTTTCTTTTGTATTTTGTATTTTTAGTGAGTACATTGACTCCATAAACTCCTCCTGGACTTTACTGGAGTCCTGGTGGTTGGTTTTATGAACAAAAAAAAAAGATCCTTGATTTCATTTTATACTTTTACTACATGACTGACTGCGTCCTGGAAAGTCTGTTTTTGTCCTAACCTAAGGACTTGACCTCGGATTTGAACTTCCGGTCAAGTCAATTTGACCTATTACCTATTTATTAATGGATTTGAGTGCATTATCAATATTTTTAAGATTTTGAGTTGAAGTGAATCATCTAAATAAAAGTACATTGGACGCTTTCAGGTATTTGAGTGTGATACGGATCAAGAACAGAAGGATTTTTGTAAATTTTTTATGGAGGATTGTTTTTGAGCTCGAGAGAATACAAAGGGTCTAAAAATGCAAAGTTCCTGAGGGGTTTACAAAAAACAATTGTCAGGTGCTAAAATATTGAACAAGTGGTTGGGATATTTGGTCTGGTCTGGTCCTTCATCCAAAGGCTGTGATACACACAAGTTTCTATTTTACTGCAAGACCAGGCAGACATATTTAGACAAAAAATAACTGCCTATTCCAGACTCGGAGCTTCTTAAGAGAAAATATTAACTTAACTTTTTGTGATTTTACCGGTTTCTCAAGTCAATGAAGTATTTTGAACTTCACAGAATGTTTGTCATCAACCTAGTTTGGTAAGTAACGATTTTGTTTTCTTTGAGTTATTGCATGGTTATTGTCATTTTTTACATTGAAACAATGTATCTTTGACCAACGACAAAAGATCAACGATTTAGTTTCGTAATTATAAGCACCGGCAGTTATGTAGGCTCATTATCTTGAAGCAAATGTACACGGGCATATATGTGGATTCATTTTTTTTTGGCTTTTGTTCAGACCAGATGCAGAAATACTAATTAATATCCTACAATCCCATCAATCCTCATCCTTAAAATTACCTTTTTCATTCATAACCCTTTTATATATTTTATCTGGACATGCTATTAGCACTAAAGGTAAAAAAAACAATGGCCAATGAAGGATTAAACTTGAATTTCCTTTTAAGTCGAGGAACTTTGAATACCAAAACAGGAATCCATTTGCTCCTTGTTTGATCCTTTTGGCAATATAAATGCATCCATGTCATGTCAGAATACTATTGAATTTTTATGAGGGGTGGTTTTAAAAGTCCTTTGAGGCAATTCAATGCAATGACGAGTAGAGGCTAAGGTTAATGATGAGCTTTGACTTAAGGTTATTATTCAAAGGAGATGGTAAAAGGGATAATTTAAAGATGAACTGATCAAATGAGTATAATAATTGTAATGTGAGGAAGGAATAACCTGTTTCAATGTTCTCTCTCTTTTCAGTCAACGGAACAAAAGTAGCAGAAATACTGCATTCTAATTGTTATGTATTGGTTTTAATCATGGCCTCATAGGTAATTATATATCATTGACCATTGACTCAATCTATTGTCTAGTCTAATTGTTATGTACCAATGCTCTTGTGTGGGACAATTCTCCTTTTGTTAAAACGAGAAATGAGAAACAGGAGTTTAAAGAATTATTTGTACTCCTTACATGAAACAAGAGTGATTTTACAAATAGCAGTAACCAGAATACTATGCAAACCGGTGATTTTTTCTACCTCATTGTCTTGGTACTCAAGAATCATTTTACGAACAAGGAGCCAATTATAACAGGACAATACGATACGCGATGGTCAGCATCTATTTCTCCCCTGTTCAAATTATATTTTAGTGAAAAGGAAGTACCTTGTTGACCCAAGAAACTAATTTGTTCTTAGAAGGACTTCAATTGAGCTGGAAATAGATTTCAAATTCAAAGGTTTGGGTACAATTGCTGATGGGGAAGTTTGAAGCAGAGATGGAGTCATAGATAATTTCGGCAGACATTAAGAATGGTCTGTCTAAAATTAATTTTTGTCCTTTCAAAACTGAAAATAATTTTATGTTTATGACGTACTTTTAAAGGATCCACCTGGAAATAAAATTGTTTATGTAATTTGAACAATGATACATTCAACCCTAACCTTCTCTGGGGTACCTGTATGAACGTTCATTTTGTGTTTTGAAATCTCTTTGTCAGCCAAAACATCCATAATTTTTTTTGGCAAACTCAGCATCATGTTTAATATTCTCAAAGGAAAACTACAATTAAAAAAAGAATTGTTAAAAGTTTTGTTTTGTTTTGTTTTCAACTGATCTCTGTTGGACGATATGGACCAGGCCAGGGTCCATTGTTCATAATGTTTTCCAGTTGAATAATCTTAGATTCAATTTCAGCTCAAACGAGATCCTTTTTATGCGTACTTAATATTAGATTTTCCAGTCATTCTTACAACACAAGGTGTCGATGATACCATATAATTTTGTTCTTTTAAGAGATTTTTACAACATGTTCGCATTGTAGCGTGGCATTGCAAATTTTGATGCTAATGGCAACTTGAAGCTTATGAGCTTCATCCTCCGATCATGTAGTAATTTAGAAGGAATTGTGAATGAATGCTATTGATGGGTTGTGATGTAAATGGTCTCTCTCTATAAAGGATTATTTGTGAAGTCGAGAGAAAAAAAGTCAGTTTAACTCGAAAAATAATTAACTGTTGTAACTGTATGTATTCTTAAATCCAAAGTTGGAAAAATACTAAACAATCATTTTTTGATTAGGTCTTAATGAGGAATGTAGTGAGTAGTCTGTCAAATTGGCTTAAAGAACACAACTATTTGGTTTGTTAAATATGTTGACAGCTGAATAAATCTAAATCTGAAATGTAGTCACCCTTTAGAAAAATACTTAAAAATTGAGTTAAGTGACCTTGTTCCCAGCAGTTAGCAAGGTCTTTAATTATTGCCCTTCCAGTTCAGTTGACCAATCCAGGATATCAATGGTTCATGTAATTGTTTTATTCGAAAAGACAGTCGTGAATTTATCACAAAACAGTCAATAACTTGTACTTGATACAAGTGTGGAAAAATTGTTTGTATTGTATTTTGTATGAAATTTAATAATGCCTTTCGCACTATACCTTGAAGATGTACACAGGCAACAACTGCCAAAGATGGAGATTCTTCTCTAATTCTCTTGTAAAATGCTAACATGATTGTGTGAAATTATTATTATGAGGAGGTGGTGATGTGATCTGGTGGTTACATTTGATGAGATAAGTGGCATTCATTCCGGAACTCCTTTTCCTAAAGTTCAAGGTTGGCCATTTTTTACTGGCGTACAGATAGCATGTATATTTGTTAAGCTATGGTAAGCTGTTGACGAATCCACTTTTTGGATATTTTATTTAAAAGCCTTGGAGCGACAAACTGAATTGCTGAAATGGAATTTGATGTTTTTGATTACTGTCGAAACACTAATGTCAATGAATATATACTTCTTGATTTTGGGCCAAGTTGCAAAATAATCTAGATTTTAAAAGTACTGCGTGTGACTAATCAAGAAGAAGATTTAAAATATTGAGTAATAACGGGATTAGATACCGTAACCGTTAAACAAAATTTTACTCTTGTACGTTATATGTTTGTTTTATTCCACAAAGAATCTGCTTCTTAGCGGTAATAACCTTGATCCCTTGAACTTCCGTTCCGTTTGCTGTGATTGCGTGTTAATTTTGTGTACGCACTTCAATGGATCAAGCGTCCAGTTTGAACCGAGATATTGAATTTAGAAGAATGAGGTAATTAATTAATAAATTGTAATTTTTTAATTTTAAGTCGCAGCTGTATTGAACCCTTCACTTCAATCCAAGTTTAACTGACTCAAGGTTAATTCCCAGTTTCGTCATTTATACTCACGTAATAGCTCCACAACAATACGTAGTCGATTCCGGAAGTGCTTTGAAAGGTCTCTATACTTTTCTATTTCATATTTCTTGTTTGGTGAACTCTCAAAGTCTCAAGTAGACAACTTTGCATTCTGTATTTTGATTAAGGAAATTAGCCAATTTAATATAAAGATCATAGAACACCTGATTACAACAAAATATCCAATTAATGCATACAATATTGTGAAGAGAAGGAAAATTTATCACATCACATCATATTTTTATAAACTATTTAAGAGGGTTACCTCATTGTTTTTGTGGTCTATTTTTGATTTTGCTTTAAGAAATGTCATATCAAATATATGTTTCTTTATCAATCTCTCCTTTAAATTTTGCACTTTGTCCTATGATAAAGACTTTGGATTGTATTGTTTAGTAATAATGATGTGGTTTAGACCTTGGTCATGTTGAGATTGGTTCAATGCTTAGAACGTCTTTTCCCTTAGATAAGTTACTCATGAACTGTGTTTCCTTTGAACTTTTACTTGTGATTGTAAGTTTGAGGGTCTAGTCTGTCAGGATATTAATTTTTGGAATCTATTGTTAAAAGTAGGGCAAACCCGTGGAGAGATGCGAAGCTAATAAAAGTCCCTACCTAATATTTATATAGTAGTCATCTCAAAGGGTTCTATACGTATTTGGGATAAGTATATGAATATTGCCTTAAGATTACAAATCATTGTTTCATCCAACTTTGAAAGGAAGTACAATACATAGTTCAGAAAAATCAAAGTTTTGAATAATCAAAATGATACTTTGAACAAACAATACAATTAGTACCACCCTCAACTTTTTTATATTCGTGTTGGTAGATTAGTTTTCCTGGAATGGGGTTATGTTATCGTACTTTTTGTAATCACCTCTGTTAGAGCATGCTTGTTAAATTTTGCAAGTTTGCAAACCTCTTTAAAATTTGTGGTTGACTCAAAATTGTCATCATCAACAGGATTTATAATGTGGTTTTATTTTTAAGAAACCATTGGGAAATGATTCATTTTTCTCTCTCAACTGTCTTTGACCGCAGAGCAGGAGTTTGGTAATGGTAAGAGCAGGGTCTTGAAGCATCAAAACAGCTTGCTTAAAAATCCTTATAACTTATAACGAAGGTAATATAAATTAACAAATGGATTCATGAATAATGGTACAATGTTTGCAGCTGGAAATAATTAGGCGAAATACGAAGTGCCAATAAGACAAACACAAGTGTGTATCTCCAGAGTATGGCAAGCACTTCTGTGTTAAAATAGTTGAATGTGATGCCTGTTCATTCTAAACAATTTGTCATCCCTTTAATTCAATTCCAAGTATTGTTGTTTCACTTTAGGGTTCAGTGGTCAATTATTTTAATGATAGGACAGGGACAAAACCTTGTCGTGGTCATGGAGGATAGTTGGGTCTCAGGATGATTTTGCATATGTTAAACACTTCAACCCTACTACAACTACAGCTCTATCCCACAGAAATGATAATAAAATATTGCTTAAAGGGGCCAAGGAGTGAGAATAAAATAACGGGGTTATACAGCCCCTTTGTTTTCTCAAGATGGCTTCAATGATAGTAGAGCGGATTTTGAGGTAAAAGTCACTGGAGTGAGAACTCAAGGCCTAAGAGTCGTTAATTTTATTCTTTTTGCTCTCTCATCATTTTTGTGAGGATTTGTAGTCACACCGTTGGTTTTGAAAGGTAAAACCTCTTGCTTGGAGTCTGTCTTTATAAATAATTTCATGTACTCACGAAAAATCGTGAGTACTGACGGCGACGGGGAATAGGATAGGCCCATCCATAATGGGGTCATCCTTCAAAGCCCCCGGAATCAAAAATTTTTCCGGAAGGTAACTCTTATAACACTAATGTGAGAGAAACCCCCTTGTGAGCTCACTTCCGTAGGCCATACTTATCTTTAGCTAAACAATGACTCAAAACTGTAAAACTCCTTTATTCAACTGAAGGCTAAGTAAGTGGGACTTCAATGTTCTAATATAAAATATAAAAAGACATTTACTTTTTAATAATATCCTACTTGATTTCATTTGTTCATAAATTACTCCATAGACGATTGGTTTCATACATTCTCATTTTTATTTTATGGTAAATCCCGTGTCATTTACGAATGTATATATAATCTGTATACCCCTTGAGGTTATAGGATCTAAAGGTTCACCACAAGGTCGAGGGATCATCAACCTGGATTCTCCTGGAGTCAAGTCAGGACGGGATCATGTACTCTTAAATTAAATTAAGAACCTGAGCTAAATTTTCTTTTCATTCTTGAACTAAGGAATTAAAAATGAATGTCTTCGAACCACTTCCTTCCTACAACGTTCCAAGTAGATTTGATCCAATAATGGAAACTGGATCTGAACTAAATGAGTTCAAGGAGAAAGAACGCAAGAAAGTGAAGAGAATTTTTTAAAGGCAAGGGACCTCGTCTTCTCTGTGGTCTACTTCTATTCTCTTGTACATGGAGGACTGAGGGATTGTCTGCTTTCCCCACCATGCCCCGTTACTTTCCTCTAACATATTATTCAATGAGTTCCTAATTAGAGATTCTAACAGAATTCAAATAAGTTCCTACTCTTATTTCTTTGAGAGTGCCCTTTCGAAGAGGGTACAGATGCTTTTAGGAGTAGTAGTTATTTCCGTTGGATTGAAATTGAATGGGAAATCCTTCATCTGGATTTTTTTCTTTAGCTGAGTTAGTTTACGAATTGAACGAATCTCATCATATCTCACAATATAATCACGAATTACTTTTCTGTTATATGTTGTATGGCCATTGGCCCTACCGAACCAGTAAATTCCGTCTCATCT
>JAQIYE010000663.1:0-11182 GCA_034699765.1 Xenyllodes armatus
AGATAATTTTAGGTTATGAAAAATAATAACATGTCCCTAAACAAACTGTAATAAAAACCCAAATCATTCAAATCCAGGTCGTAAAAATCCTAATTGGTCATTGCCATCATTTTTAATCAAAATCCTAATTTACTTCTCACATGCCAAATCTTTCGACTTTCTTACTGTATACCTCAAGTTGGGTACAGGTTAGTAAAAGCGAGGCCAGTAAACAAACTAACCTGCTGTACCCACCTTGCTGTACCTGACCTTTACCAAATCATGACTGCCATCAAACATTCCAAAAACCAATTTAGTTCCTGGGTAATCAGCCGTTAAGTTGCCAAACTAATATTTAAAAGTCAATAATGATAATAACATCCTCTACTACTTTCACTCACTCAGAGAAAGTGGAGAAAGATTTGATTTAACAAAAGTTGTGACACGGGCTTTCAACAATAGAAAAATCAAAGGCCCGACACATGTACGCAGACAATGCTTCTCTAAGCAGGGTAAAACCTAAGTGTATTTCTCACTGATCATGATCGTATCGTGAGGTGAGTGAGACAGGCTAGAGTCAACCGGAAGGAATAAATCATTGTAAAATGATGTTTAACTTCCTTCTTTCAACCATTTCAACAGCTCGGAAGCGTTTGAACTTGAAGAGGATCTGAGTATTTGGAAATGATCACTTTTGATAAGTTTAACCAAGAGAAAACCCTTTAAAGTTGTTGTCCGAGCCGGCATTGGAAACGATTGATTATTTTAACACCGAAGGTAGCAAGTTTTTAAAACAATAGTAATTCAGTTAGCTTGTCTTTTAATTTTACATGCATCCTATAAATCTTATGATCAAAGGTCATACTTAATTTTGGTTCTTTTGAATCCAAATTACTAGCTTCTGTTGATCAGAAATCAATATGGGTAATTGTATTGTTTGTGACGAATTTTACCCCTATAAAATTTAGGATAAATATATCTAAAAAACACTTTTGGACTTTTGTACTCATAAGCTTAATTAAGACAATTTAAATTAATTGCAGATAAGTGGAATTACGGAATCATCAACTTCAATTAGTTTCAATTAAAAAAAATGTGTGTGATAAACCTCAAGGTGGAATTGAGTCTTTGAACAAGTTATGGCATGATACATAAAAGAAAGTAACACTAGCAAGTGCATTCTCATTCTGAAATTGTAATCCTTGGCTATTAGAAGGTGCCTTCAAAACCTAAAAACTTCGTTTTAAAATTTCCAAGATGAAGGGAGCACTTCTACTGACCCTTATCCTCTCATTCTACATTGTTGGAAGTCTGGGACAGGCTGATTCTGCTGACTACATAAGGGGGTATAATGATGGTTATCGATTTTGCCTGAGTGACCCTACTGCTGCTACTGCTAGAGATACTCGTAATCAATCATCAATTTAATTGATTTTCTACAAGTATTACAATTTGATTGAAGAAAATACTAAAATGATAAACTTTGAAATCTGAACTTTCTAGGTACAATCTATTCGGATTCAAGCTCATCGTCAGATGAGTCAAATTCTGTGGAACGCCAAGGTTAAAGTTAAAAGTATGAATATGGCCAGTAAAGCTAGCACGGATGCTAAGGAAAAATGAATACTCTGGAAATGGCATTAGCGGCAATTCATATGTAGTATTAAGCTCTTGAGAATTGAATAAATGCGGAAAACTGGAAAAACATTAAAAACCCCTTCAAAAATTCTTGAAAAATTTGGTTTATTTAATGATGCAATTGTTTCTAAAAATTAATATGCAATGGTTTGAAAATAATTTTTTCTACCCTGAATCTAGTCCGAGTATCAAATTCATGTAAATATTTATTCCCACGCCATTCCAATTACATTTATCCAAAGAATAGCATGATCGTTATTCTTTTGGTCAGAAATTAATTAACCGATAGATTGATGTATCCCTTACACATTCATAGTCCGACAATATAAAACAATAATTGAAAATAGAAGAAGCATAAGCTTAAGATTGTGATTCTCTAAGGCTATGCCCATCAAATAGTAGGTATGAGGTTGCCCAAATGCGGCTGGTTGAGCGGTCTGTAAATTGGGTCTCATGATTCATCGTAGAAAGACGTTTCGTAGAACGACGTCAGGGGCAAATTTTTGCATTTCGCATTGCTGTAAGCTGTAATTGAAGTGCCAAAAAATGATTTCAAGAGGATATAAACAAAATCGTCAAGCGAATGTTGGGATATTTGCCATTTTTTACTGGGAAAGAATTAAGGATTGAAGTGTGTTTCAAATGCCAACTCTACCTATCAACTCGATCTTTCAAGGTGGAGCCAAGACACGTTCTCGAACAAGACGTAAAAATTAACCTTCTGCCCTCATAAACATTCATTTGATAAATTGTCTTTAAAAATAATTGACCCACACTCCCGAGACCAAACTCAGTCATACTTAATTTGATAGAGGCTTTCACCCCCTCTATATGTCGTAATTAATTGGTTCATTGGACTCTTGAAAAGTTTTCAAAATCACGTCTCAATTTCAAACTTGGACAAGAATCAAAATACCATATAGATCTATTCTATCATCCAGGTTAAAGCCTTGCGAACAATTTAAATTATAAATGATTGCTTTTGTTGATATCAAAAGCAATTAAGGTCCACAGGGACTCTTTGGGGCTTATATGGACTTTTATCTGTACTTTAATAAGAAAATTCAGTGTTATTCCGTGGAAATGAGAAAAATCACAGCCTATGCCTGATAATTTTTTTCTAAAGTGCTGCAATTAACACTGGATTCTTAAATCTACTGTGCACTAATTTTTTAATTTTAGTACGAAATACAAAAATTCAAGTTGTGGTCGTGTGGTCAGTCGAAAACATAAGAGAAAGCCCAGAAAGAAGGTCAGGTTACCAGCAAGATATACGGTTACAAGGTCAAATTCCCAGGTCAGGGGATGGATGGAAAAGTACCAAAAACACAATCCAAGGAATTGAGTGAAAGCCAAAAAGACTTAAAAATGCAGGCTCATTTTCGCTTATATGTAATCCTACCCTGCTGACACTTCCTACTTTGAACATTTCATTTCCATCCCATCGAGTCCAACAACGTCCAACCCCCTCATTGAACTTTCTCCTCTTTAAGAGTGTACACAGAGCACAGACTGAACTGAACTGAGGTCTCAAAGGAATTAAGAACATTCTGACTATGGTTGGGTCTGATTTCTCTACTTTCTCCAGCCATACTGGTCCGGGAACTTTCCCCAGCCTTTTTGGACTTTAACAAAATACCAAAAATAGCTCTCTCCTTGTCCTGTTCTTTCCTTTGACTCTTTGACAATAATAAGAGGACAACTCCTGCTGGCTTGTCTTGGTGTTAAAGTTGACCTATAAAAGCTGGAATCAAGTCCTGTTCCCAGCAGTCCGTCTCTTTTTGTTTTCTCATTAGTGAGAGAATTGCTGAGAAAGACCAGAGGTTCTAGAGAGAGAAGGGGTCGAGTTACATGAGATCACAACATATCGTGATGAACAGGGTGTCCAAATGTATGGCTTCAGTCAAATGTCAAATCTGGATTCTGGGAGATCCCAATTATTTTTTGGATGCATCTTTTTTTTCTCACACTATTTTTGTTAGCTTGACCCTCAATTAAGAATTGTGTTGACGTTTGAGAATGAAAAAAGGCAGTTGGGTAAAAAACTATGACAGAGCCAATTTTTGTATCTGGTTAACTCGAACCACAAAATGTTGGAAAAATCTCATACAAAGAGACTGAAAATATTTCAAGAAGTGGCAAAATGGCAAACCATAAATTTCATTCGTCCTCTTGTGTTGACCATTGATTTTTGAGCTGTTGTTGAATGCATCTATCATAGACATTCCCCATATTCGGATGGATCAAATACTGTATTAGCCCCTGGGAGTCACGTTCATCTAACTCAAGTTATTTCTATGTGGTTCGTTTACTTCATAAAATAGCACATGCATTGTCTCAAGGGAAAATCTGGATGGCCATCACAAAATCAGGACCAAGATAGGACAGTGAAAGAGTGATTTTTTCCAGAGCTATATAAATTTTCGAATTCATTCATGTTTTTTACCTTTTGTACACGTTTGTGAGGCTAATGTAAACAGCTTGAAAGTTACCAAAGAATTTATTGTCCTTGCTCCTAAGGTCAATTTAGGTCAATGGTACCAAAATCTATTCATTTACAATACGACACATTGCACAGCTCAACAAAATCTCACATCATTTTTAGAGCTCTAAGAAGGTGACGAATATATGCAAAAATACAAAATCCAACTAAATGAATTATTTGTATCATTCAAATCAATTGCTAAAATCTGAAGTTGTTTATTCCAAACTAAATTACAATTTATTATTTCTTTCTGTTCTACAGCAAAACAAACACAGACCGCACAGGCCTCATAATGATTTTGGTTAGAAATAATAAAAGGGGAAAACTTTTGAAGGAAGAAATAAAAGGAACTACAGGATTTTTTGTTGCTTTCCTTCTTTGGGCCAAAAAAAAACGTTTACAAAAGTTACAAAGACTTGCTTGTGCATTGATGTTTATCAACCAGAGAGAGAAAGCATCAAATAAAATATATCTGTATTTTCGTGTCTCTTTTCCCAGACTTGAGGAGGGATAAGATCGGATCTACCAACACTACTAAAACGAGTTGACAAATACGAGCCTCAAGCACGAAAATCGTATACTGTTCATACAATTTCATCTACCTTCCAGGAGAATTAGACAAGAGTCAATTCAGTGAGACAAAAAACAAAAGAGAAACCGAGAGATCTGAAAATCTCCTCCTCCTTTGGCTGGAAATGAGTTTTTGGCCTTTTCAGGTTTTACAGATATTATTGTAGAGTCCCTTTCAGGGGAGGTGGAAGAAAGTGAATGTGAGAGTGCAAAGGATCCTGGTGAAAGTGGGTGAAAGTCCACAAAATTGTTCAAGTTTAAAAAAGATTAAAGGATTCCCTGTAGAGAAAGTATAAAGTGAGTAGGAGCCAGAAAGGCCTCAACACAATTTCAAAGTGAGACATTGGAGGAGTGGCTGCACATTGCACGATACTAACAACAAGGCATGCAGGACAGGAGAGGGCACATGGTCTAAATTCTAAATTGGTCAACTGGGATGTATTTGCACATTTGTAGGGTTTACGTTTACACTGCATAGATACGAGAAGTTATGACATGGTATTATGTATAAGGTCAGTACATGTGTTGGTGAGAGTCACAATTGCAACATGACATGGCATGACAATATATATATTGGTTTAAAGTAAAGACAGTCCAAAATTTGAGGATTTCATTTCCGGTTTTATTTAATACTAATTCACGGAAAGAGATCCTAAATTGTCTTGGTTTCAATTCGCAGATATATTCTGGCTAGCATACAGATACCAGTCTCACTTAACCTATCTGTGAGAGACATTGATTGAGAACTTCATGCCCTGCACTTACATTCTCTCACTTCAAAATCTTCATAATGAAAATTGAAATCCGAAATGAAATTGAGACCCAGAACTGCAAGGCAAGGACCAAGGTCCTCCTGGACTCATTTTCAATCTTTACTCAGTCAGTGAGTCCTTTTGTGGTCTCTGAACTGAACCACATGATTGACTTTGAGGTTAATCCATGGACAAAATGAGCCTCCTACTTCATTTTCCAGGATTTTGATGATGATGATAATAATGATAATGAGCCTTTCTCCAGCAGCTAATCTTCAGCCTCTATTGAAAACTGCATATAATAGAAAATGAAACTCAAGCCAGCAGCCTGTTGTTGTCTATCTAATGACACAATGCGACGGCCATGGATGGAATTTCTTCTATGGAACAGACTTTAGTCTCGCTCAAATAGTCAAAATTAAATTCAAAAAGTCATTAAAGTTTTAAAAGGACCAGAATTTGAATGCCTATTCTTACCTATTGAAATTTTTGATGTCATGTCATGTCCAATGTCTTCATCGGAGCTTATTATTAAGACCAGGCTCAGATTTGGTTGGGCCAACTAAATCCACGGTCTATTGTATTGTAAGTTTTACCAGCATGTGTATTAGCTTCCTATATCCTTTATGACGCAAAATGTTGATGACATGACATGAAGACAATAGAGGATTCAGAATTCAGCAGTTTTCATGATGTTGTTTACTGGTTCAGCTCAGCAACTAATATTAACTAATAGACTATGAAACCTAAACTTGGGGCTCTGGTGGATTACAAAGATGTTTTGTAATTTGTAAGGGTCGAGAAAGTTCTTTATCGTTTTCTTTCATTGTCTTCTGACATGACATGACAACTCAAACTTTGAGTAAACATGTCTCCCTTCATCAATTCATTCGTTCCTAATACAATGGTGGCTTTTGGCTTGTTTCATGGTAAAAGAGGTAGAGCTTAAAATTATAGTCTTTAAATCTTCATAAGCTTGTGGCCCAAAACTTAGAGGAAGCCCTAGAAGATTAACCAGTTTAAGTGATCTGCAAACTTTAAGTTCAAAGCGTCTGATATGTTTCCTCGAGTTAAACCACAATAATCATTTTGAACTTTAACGATCTGATTATTTTTATGAAAAATACATTAATAAGAACCTTCGCTGTAATAAAAGATTAAAGATCAAGGATAATAGATATATCATTTGAAGTGCCAACCGTTCTAACATCACTTTTAAGCACATTTTTACGGTTGCACTTAATAAAAAATAAAAACTTTTATTGCAGTAACCTCCTCTGAAGACAAAACGCCATTAGAGCAATAGGCGCTAGGCCGAGGTTTACTTTTTTACTTTTGCAATGTGGCCCTTGGGACACTGGTCTCTAAATTTTCATTATGTTATGTTAGTACATAACATGAAAAAACAACAATAACGAAAGTGGGAGGGAGACTCCTGTGGTTATGATAATGATGACCCTCATTCAACTTTATTTTATTGCAAAAATCTTCACTGGACCCTAAGAGGTGGTAATAATATTTTACAGTTCAAAAGAACTCATTCAGGTCACATCACATCATCACCAGTAACCTCACCATAAGGACAAGGGTGTAAAAAAAAACTTACATAAAAGCTGATTTTGAGTACAAAGAAGAACGTAATAATAAAAATGTTGTCACTTTTTTATTAATTCATATTATGTGGAGTTGGAACCATTAGAAAAAATTGGCAAGGTTTTTGAAAAGGACACAGAAATTGCTCTGCCATTTGAAAATTGATGATGGTCTTTTTTGCAGGACGATTTCACTCTATGTATTCATTCAGTTCAGTACTTTCTCATTATTTACGCTATACACTATATGATGCTCCATCAATAAAAGATAAAAAAATGTCATGAAATTTGTATTCCAGGACACAAACTCAGAAAATTCTAAAAGTTTTCCGACTTTTGTGGTAAAAAATTGAACATCCAGAATTTGTTTCAAACTAAAAAGTGCAGCTTTTGCTTCATTTTGCGAATTTGGCCTGCTGCTGAATACAAAAGTTGCATTGATTCAGGGCCAGGGGAGTAAAGATGCGCCAGCGGCGCATTTGTTCTTATTATCTATGTAGTATTGCAAAAGTAATTTTAAAATGGGATTTTAAAATCAAAATTCAAGTGTATTTTGTAGGGAAAACAAATAATAATCAACAAAACAAATGTAACGGAAATATCTGTATCTTGTGATGGAATGTCTAGTACTCCTTTGATGATTTTTTACAGTTGAATTTTGAATGGTGGTTCGGATGAGTGGCCCACATTAAATATTTGTTTTGATTCTTAATGAGAGAGAGAGAGAGAGAGAGAGAAAGTCTTTGTCTCGACTTTCACCAAAGGATTCCACCCCTCCTCCTCCTTCAAGAACCTTGTTGAGTTGAAGAGTTCAAAATAAACTTTCCCCATCATTCATCCTTCATTTTTCAGTCCTATGGCTATTTTGAAAATGTATTTTACATTTCATATTTGTTGTGGTTAATGGATCCTCTCAAAATGAAAAGAGTTCTTAGTTGTTGGAATTGGAAGAGAAAGTTTTGTTGTTGAGACTTTTTAGTGTCTGTAAATATGTTGATCCTATATATTAATTTGGTAAGGGTTAGCAAGAACATACATCGCGAAACAATCACATACACCATGCTTTTCAATGGGAGAAAACAATCACATACTGTCAGTCAGGTCCCCCCACGCACAATCACATACATAATGTTTTGTAGTGTTGTAATAGTAACAAAAAACTGAAAGGTTATTTGGCCAGCTTTGGGTCTCTGACTTATTATTGACCCACCGTGTGAGTAAGTGGAAGTGCACATTTTATTTTTGAACTCAAATGGTGAGAGGGTTGTCAAGTAATGGAAGACATTTAGGGGAGTGACTGCTGAGGGAAAATGGTGGTAGACCATGAGGAAAGGGGCTGCTGAGGCTATATAGGGTTGAACATGGAGGAAAGCGTTTGCTAAGGGAATATGGGGACGGACATGGAGGAGAGTGGCTGCTGAGGCAATTTGGGGATAGGGATTGATGCGATGGGTTGCACTGGTAATATGGGGTAAATATTGAGATGGGTTGCTAAGGCAATGTGGGGGTAGAGATTTAGGAGATGGGTTGCTAAGGCAATATGGGGGTAGAGATTTAGGAGATGGGTTGCTAAGGCAATATGGGGGTAGAGATTTAGGAGATGGATTGCTATGGCAATATGGGGGTAGAGATTGAGTAGGTGGGCTGCTATGGCAAAATGGGTGTAGAGATTGAGTAGGTGGGCTAATATGGCAATATGAGAGTAGAGATTTAGGAGATTGCTATGGCATAATGGGGTAGACATTGAGTAGATGAGTTTCTATGGCAATACGTAAAATCAACTATTCTTACCGGTCAGATTGACCGGCTGTTTGCTAGTTATGTATTAATATTATTGGCTTGCTTGAAAGTTTCGTCAATATAGATAGAAGAGTAATGGAAGCGTCAATAATAAGGTTTCTAGAGTGGAATTCTTATCGTTTTTTTGATTTTGTTTGACCTTCACGGGTACTAGATGACCAATCATGCCAAAGTGTCCTTAAATATTATGATAATATCTCTCGTAATAAAATCTGAATGTATTATTACAGGTCCGGACTATTAATTTAACTTTCATCCCAATCATCAGTCAAATAGTGCTCCAGAAAGAATACATTTGAAAGCTCGATTCGAAAATACTATAGTCTAAAGTGACCCAAAATATCAAGTTTTTGAGGGACAATTCAGGAAACTCCCAGTAATTCATTCAAATTCAGTACCAAGATAAAATCGAATGGCAAACCGTGCCAGTAAAGTGCCAAATGGCAAATTTTTAAACCCAATCCATTAGGATCACACATATCCTCATTCAAATAAACCTTGATTAAATGGGTTTCTCCTTTTGTTTTGATTACTCTCATCATCACAGCTCAAGTTTAAGCCCACCAGACGCAAGAGGAATTGTAAAGAGACTTGATGAGAAACGTGCCTCAGAATTTTAAATGTTTCCAATTGGAGAAAGTCTCACTCTCAACTCAACTGTATATCCAGTGTGCTGAAAATAAAACTTGGGCTTACTTTTGAGATTTGAGCGAAGAAAGCCCTTTCAGCTATCTATAGCATTTGATCAAAGTCCAAAGAATCCTTAATTAGTGGTCTGTACTTACTAAAGATTTCAAAAGGAAATGTTTCTTCAACTCACAATCAGATGAGAATGAGCTCATACATTTATAACTTTGGTGGTTATACATAAATAAATACGGTTTTAGAGAGATTTCTCCAAGAGTTGATTTCAGCGGCGTGCGGGTCCAAAGGGTTCAGGTCTACAATTGTAAAGATTAGATCCATGATCTCTTTACTTGTTTGAAGCTCAAAGGTCGATAATTTTTGTCAATCCTACTTTCTCCAATTAGACAGGGTAGAAAACATACAAGTGACCCTTAGATAAATCAAAAGTAGGGGTGATGAGGGGTCACATGTCACATGGACCACCTGGACTCAAGTTCGGTTGACTCAAGTCAGTAGTACTCCTTGGTGAAAGTCCCCTCTTATTCCATTCTTACCAAGAGACATTTACAAATGAGGTGTCAGATTTCTCCCCTTGCTTTCTCCAGGAGAAAGAAGCTCACAAAGACCTCCTCATCCCCACTCCTCCCTCCCTCTCCATGTCTTTTCGTCCTCAATGAATGTCTAGAGGAGTAATCCGTAACATTAAATCTACCTGTTCTGCCACGGCTTAGACTTATTGACTGAATGAATGACTCTCGAGTCCTAGGCAAAAAATGGTTTGTCTATGTATACCACAGAACGGCTCTGTTTTTGTACCTGGAGAAACATGCCATACAGATCCGGAATTAATCTTAAGAAACAAATAGTGACGGCATTTGTCATTTGGTAAAAGAAAGGGTATAAGACAAAAGGCTTGAATGGAGAGATAGCAATCTTGCTTTTCTCTTCTACACTTTCCAAATTTTCACTGATCTTTTAGGTTATTTTTAGCACTGACTGTGCAAGACCTTGTGGGGATCCGACAAAAACCTCATGGATAAAATATCAGTAATTGAGACCACAGAATATCTCCTCATCTTGTGGTAATTGCAATTTCCGAACTTGTAACACAGAGCAAGAAAATAGTGACGATCTTATATGTTTAGTGACACGTGTGTCACTGATACTGATTTCTACATTTCTTTTTGATATATAATAGTAAAAAAAATATTTAATAATAAGACTTTTCTCACTATTTCGTAAGGATGCCGATTGGGTCATATTGAATATCCGCAATGAATCATATGAAAATGGCGGCTTGAATGGTTGGCACTTCATTTCTAAGCCCAGGATTTCCGTACCAGTCACGGTCATGGCAGCGAGGGCTGGAGTAAATTGTATTTCGTATCGTCTATTCGAGGCACTCAACTCAACTCTAGCCACCATAACCACCATACTCAACCTACTCATAATTGTCCATTGACTGAAATATGAGGAACTCCATATGGTATGGTTCCAATTGCGACCTCATGTTAAAGCATAATATAATACAATTATTAATTTAACATAAGTGACACTTTCATCAAAGCCCTTTTTTCTGAGGTCGAAGCACTTAACCAGAAATCTGGGGACATTATTGATCTGGAGAAGAAAGTAAAAAAGTTGTCCTTTTAATGCAGAAACTAATAAACCGCTATAAGCGGAGTGTAGTAGATGGTCTGCGATGGAGGAAAACGCTTGACCTTGACCCTTAATTGGGG
>JAQIYE010000664.1:0-11178 GCA_034699765.1 Xenyllodes armatus
CAGAATCCCAGGATGGATTTCGAAATGAGCTGTGAAGGGGATGGAGTGGAGGTGAGGACTGGAGTCTGGACAAATCTCATTCAGGTTCTCCTCCTCCTCTGGACACAGCAGAGTCTCAATCCCAACGCATGTCCTCATGAGGGTGTTCTGTACTACAAGTCTCTTGGAATGAGCGTGACTGGAGTCTAGAAATCTACTTGGAATCAACCTTGGAGTTTAGGAAATGGGAACTAATCTCATACTCTAGCTTAAGATTTTCTCCAGTAAAAAAATGATTCAGGATAAATGGGACCTCGGTTGGATCTGATAAGGGACATTAGCCTTGGTTTATTCATCCCCTTTAAGGAGAGAATTAGGGAAAAAGTGATGAGACCTTGGTTTCAATCAGGTTAAAATTGTCGCTTCAAGGTCATATGAGACATCACAAATGAAATATTTTCGCTTGCGCTTCACAATTGTATGAGAGCCTCTACTTAATTCCAACGCCAGAGGGCGCCTTTATTATTGAGAACATGAGAACTATTAAGCTACGGAGTCACTTACTTGTACGAACTCGTGTATGATGACAAAATTCATGACAAATATGAGGTGGAGTCTGAGGATCCCTCAAGAGGTAGGATGGTAGAGGACTCAACATCCTTGGATCAATCCTTGGGTCGACAATCCTTGGATCAAGGATCCTTGGGTCAACAATCCTTGGATCCAGGAGTCGTGGATCCTCTTGTGGGAGGACCTCCAGGATGTAAATCTCTGGTTCTTGTGAGAATGGTGGTATGAAATTTTTAACCTTGAGCTCAAGCTCTTGTTTGGGCTTCAACTAAATCAGGAGAAATGAAAAATTAGATGGATGCGTATTTCACCTCTGGAGGTCAGTTGAGTCCCTGCATGCTGTCTTGTCTTACCTGAATGAAAATGTTCCCAACACTTCGGATGAAGATGAAGTCACGTGGGAGGAGGTCAGGGCCCAATTGGATCCCAAACTCTCTTCGAAGATTTTGGACTGTGAGTTGTGGGAGGACCCTAAATGAGGTCAAGAGGTCAATTGAAGAATCGAATTCTAATATTCATTCATGCAATTCCTCTATTGAGGACGATCGTGAGTGAGGGGTAGGTTGGAGGGAAGGGTCTCATGTCTCATGATCTACCAAAAAATGTGGGTCCCTTCAGAGGATGATGGTATGGCGGTGCATGCATGAGAAGAATTGACCCAGAATGAATACATTACTTAAAGTAGGACAAGAGAGAGAGGATGATCTGAATTTCCAATTTGAGTCATGGAACCATAACCTCCATAAAACTCATATTTCATTCCTCAAACAAAAGGAGTCCATTAAGTGGTAGGATAACAATAAGAACAAAAGTTAACACGCAAGGGGAAGGGAGGAGGAGGCCAAAGGATGGCATTTCATCCTCAAGTTCATGAAGACCTTGGGAGAGTTGTATCGGTAGCCATGGGAGGATGGATTGATATGGGAAGGCTATATAGCTAGGTCAGGTCATGTCCCTGATTGAATCTCGACGAATCAACTCACCTCACAAAGCCAATAGAAATGCTGTCCTCCAGGATGTTGTGGCGGTAGAGCCTTCGGGATAGGACCCATTTTTCCCTTGGGACCACAAATACTTGTAGATCCACCAACTATAAGAATTTGCAAAATAGAAAAAAAAAGATTCAGTTTCAAACAGAGGTCAGGCCAAATGAAATTTCATTGACCTCCCATACATTTCAGTCTTGGACTTTATTAAATTTCAATCAAGTCTACAACAAGAATGAGGGGCTTGAACAAGGTTTTTTAAGAAAGATTGAAGAACTTGAAGAAATTTGGTTATGATTATGAGTTCAAATACAAATTTTAAAGGGCTTAAAATTCCTTGGACCCTTGGGTCAAATAAGGTCAAGGTGGAGAGCTCCTTACCATAGTATAAGGATATGCTGCAGGGATACGACTCCTTCTCCCACTCCTCTCGTAGTCCTCCAACACACTTCGACGACCTGTCAACGTCTCTTCCTTCTTCCCACCACCCATCCTCCACTACCACCACCACATGATGGGTCCCAAGGGTCAACTCAAATCAGGTCAGGTCAGGTCAAAAAGGGATTGATTAACTAATCCAAACCTTTTAATGATGAAAATGATGAACAAATAAATTTCAAACCTGGGTCTTTCCCAAGGTCCGAGGACACACTGAACACTCAAGGGACTTTCACTGTAAACGGTCTGGTGGAACACAAAGAGTCTCAACTCACATTGAGTTTATTCAGTCTGCGCGAAATCCTGGAGGTTTTGTCCATGTCCAGGTGATGTGATGAGTGAATGAAGTCCTCTGGTCCACGTCCAGTGGTAATTACAATTATGCTTATTATTCATATATGGACCTTCCTGGAAAGTGGAGGTTCTTCTTGTGGACTGGAGGGAGAGTGACCTAGTTCACTTAAACAATACCGACATCCTCTGCTTCTCCAGGAAGGAAGAAATATCCAGGACAATCTCACCAAAATATACAAAAATAAGTACAAAGATGTGCCCTACATCTCTGCATTCTGCATACATTTTTTGGAGAATCAGCCTACTTTCTCCATGCACCTCCATCCATCCATTCTCCAGCAGCAGAAGTGTGGGATACATTTTTTTTGGAGCTAGCGGAAGTTGATGGGATTTTATGAGGGGACTGACTTTTGACTTGTGAGTCAGACGGGAGAGAGGGACCTTGGTGAAAGTCCAATCTCCACGCAATCATCTCATTGAGACCATGGCCCTCTTCCTTCCCAACAACAATAACAATAAACTGGAAAAACAAAAGGAGGAGGGTGAAATTAGCCTAGATTTGATTTAAAGAGGGTTGGTTTGGATTTATATATGGATGTCCCAGAAAAATCAGAGCTCCTATTTATATAAATTAAATTGGAAATGAGTTTATGATTGGTCGCATTATTATTGATCCTCCATTTGGGATATTTACCCGGGTAAGGTGTTACCCAGATTTTGGAGAGGTGAGGGAGAAGGGTCAGGCATGTTTTTTGGAAAGAGGCATGAAATGTAATGTTAGAGTCTTTGAGGGATATTATATGGGAGAGTAATAAGGAGTGCTGTAAAAAATGAACAAAGGATTGGAGTTGGAAAAAGTAGAAACCGGAGGCCACAAAATCCTGTAATAACAAAATACATATGGCTGATATCCCACTCAGAGAGGGCTCTGAAGAACCAGGGAACAGAGGAAATCCATTCTTAACTTGCCTCTGATGCTGTAACCCTCACAAATACTGGAGAGGAGATTCACAATTTTAGAAAATTTTAGAAATTTTAGTCTGCTTATGTCACTGGAAGCACAAAGTATAAGATGTATGTAGATCAGAATGGTTCCGCGGATTTTCCCAATTTCAATCCGATGGATTGATGGGTTATAAGTCCGAGTTTCTAAATTTCTCTGTACGAACGAACATGGTCTGACCTATAACAAATTAAACGTCTTCACATTGGATTTTAAGGACATATAGATGAGACTCGTTCATTTGTATAAGAAAACAAAATAAAACTTTTTGCAGATAAAACAAATAAGATGATTCAATGGAATCAACTAATTGAGATTGAATTTTTTTTTCAAATCAACCAGGCTTCATTAGATGCTTTTTGTGGATTAATCCTCAAATAGCATGTGCTTTTCAAACCTGGAACTTCCGGATGAAAAAATACTAACCTAATCCTAAATGAAGCATTGTAATGAGTGTAGAGTTATTTCCGGTTTTGAGATTGCGAATCAATACTCATCAATTCTCTGGAAATGTTTAAATGGGGAAATGTGAGACTCCGCATCATGAGGAGATAGATGGGGTTAACTTGTTGCTGGAGAAACTGGAGAGTATTCTGACATTTTATTCTGGAGAAAATATCTGGATGGTCCAATTTGGATCCTGGAAAATGCCTAAGAATCTAAACTGGAATTCGGGGAGGTGGAGTCCGGGTATCGATCCGATATTTTCTTTTTGTCCCGTCCAACAACTCCAGACAAATAATCCATATATTCTCCAGCACCCTTTCTTCTCCATGAGGTCCCCACACCCTCATTCCTCCTCCTCTACCGCTCTCTCAACTAGGACCCAGGATGACCCAGGAGATTGACCTTGGAAACAGAAATTAAAATGACCTGAAGTCTCTTACCCTCCTCTCTTTAGGAAATGTTTTCAATAGGGATATATACATGGATGGAATTGTGTTTGTTTGATGTCTCGAGACTGGGACTTTTTATGATCAAGTCATGGATCATGGAACGATACAATGATAGTGGAGTTTCCGATTTAGTTTTCATTGTGTCTGTCTGTCTGTCTGCTGGTCGATTTAGTCCAATCATACAAAATATACTGCTTTCTACTCTCCAGGTTAATAGCCCCATATCTTTTTTGCAATTGCTGTTGGGTGAGGGACTTTACCATTACCTACTCCTTAGCCGATTTTTCATGAGATAATAAAAAAGGTGGCAATTAAGCCGTATCTCTAACAAAGAGCAATGAAACATTATCGTTTTTTTCTTTGTTCTGTTATTCCTATCAAGCCAACACGGCGCCTGCACGGCACAAGATGTTCTGTTTCATTCATGACACAATATTAGTATTTTTCTTACTGATAAACAAAATATTTTTTTTATATTTAAACTTTCTAACGAATATAGTTTTTTTAAGAATCTGGACATGTTTCATTGTCATAATACGAAATGAGTTTGAAGGTCAAAACTAGTTTTAAAAGTTCATATACATAAAACTCTTTCAGCATAATGAGATTTTGCTAAGTTTTTAAAATGAGACACATAATTTAAGATTTTATGCCCAAATGATAAGGAAGACGTGTATTGATGGCATGACCTTGATCTAGGGATGTGACCCCTTGTGACACAAATAAGGGGTCAATTCTTAAACAGCTTAACCGGACCACCGAGTCACCATTTAAGTTTTAAAGGTCAAAATGTGGACCACTTGGGATACAAACCTAACTTGAATGAATGGAAATTTTACCAAAAAATAGTTGGGCTTGATACTTTGTTACATTGTACTTGATTCGGTCCGTTATTTTCCACTTTAACATTTAAGGGTTTCCTCCCGGTTTTGGACTCACTCCACGTACTTGGCTTCTACCCGGGTTTCTCCTCGACCCTCACTCAACTCATTTAGTTCCTGTCATTCCAAGGACTCAGTTGTGAATTTGTGTTATTTTCATTCTTGTTCCGTTGCAACCAATCTCATTCCTTGACCCTTCTTCTTCCATTCATTCCTTTGACCTCTCCGTCATTCTCTCCCTTGGTTGACCTTTCAGCAGTGACCTTTCCAGGATCTTTGGTGAGACCTTCTTCATTTAGGTGAGTTGATCTCATTATGCAACTCCAGTGCCTCATTTTTTATAGAGGGGGGTTATTGCTCTCATTTCAGAAGGGGTAATAGGTGTGACTTAAGGCGAAAGGTCATCACTTTGAAGGTCAGGGTCATTGAAGTGTTCCTAACTTATAGTTAAATCTGGTAAAGGTTTTACCATTTGGGGTTTAAAGATTTAAAACAATCATATAGAATGCATATTATATTATAAAATGCCTGGGGTCGGGATTGATTGTTTTAAAAAAATCCGAATTCGGTTATATATTTTTTGTTTCCCCTTCTGTTTTGTTGTTTGAAATTAAAAGTTGGATGGATCCGAGGTCTCTTTTAGCATTTTTCATTCTGATTATATGAAGGGCCCCTCCCGTGCCCGTCCCAGATTCACAGCTAGTTTATATTGCACATTTCATATCGTATTTTTATATTTTACAAAATCCAACTGGTCTGACTAGACTGAACTCACTCAGACCAAAGTGTTTTTATTATTTTTTGGTAGTTTGAGAGCACCTGGTCTCTCCCAAATCCGAATCCGGATCCTGACCCTTAAATAAACCGAGAAAAATAGAGAGAACAATGGAATGAAAGGGAAATGAAGGGTCAGATGATCCCTACATAACATGGCATGACACAAAAAATAAAACAATACAAAAAATTGAAACTTGGACACAATTGATTGCACAAAGGAGTTGGCATTATTGGGCTTTTTTTTTACATTTCGAATCATAAAAGGATCTAATCTAAGGTCTCTTTAAAATGTTGAGATGAAGGATGTCGGTTCTTTGTCCAGTTGAACCCTTTGGGTTGAAGATATGTAAAGATGAGGACAGATTGACCTTCATGGTTTTCATGACCTTTGGTTCTGAGTTTGGAATGAGCATTGATTTTGAGAGGATTACATGAATAGGTAGACTTGATATACAGTAAGTGGTTTGTTGTGAGAGATGAGAGAATGAGAAAAGATGGTCTGTATATATGTATTGAGGGGGAAATACCCGGGTGATTCCTTCATCTCCCAAATACCCGGGTATTACTGGAACCCAAGCCAGACACAATCCCACTCTCTCCTTCCTCCACCACCAAGAATGAGAGAATATTGATTATTTGGGAGTGACTCTCCTAGGGAGACCTAACCTCCCTTACTTACCCGGGACATCTCCCCTCTGCAATACAACATCGAACAAAAGAATCATGAAATGCCCGAATTCGGGAGAGGGGAAGTATTCGGATTCGGAGGATCTGAATTTAATATGTGGATTCAGGATACCATAGGCTATGGGGTAGATGGGTAGCCGGGGATCAATCCTCTCTCTGTCCATTTCCATTTAGAAATTAATCTCACAGATTCTATCTACAACCATAATTGAATTGATTTTGGATCCAACCTTTCTCAAAATACACTTTGACCTCACCTTGACCTTCCACTTTGAGAGACATTAAACTGTAGATCAAATTCTGTTGAATTGTGTATTCAATTTAGAGTAGACTTGAAGGAATAGGTTTCAATTTGAAGGGGTAAGGGTGGGGAAGCCGAGACATTTTATTGGAATCTTTATAATCTTTATATTGCTGAACATACATATATGAACATGTCAAATATAAAGACTTAACCTTTGACCTTTGCTAATTCATTTCCAGGACCTTCTTATAGTCATCTCCCTTCCTTCAGGAAAGGTCACTTCCTTGACTTTCTTTTCAAAGGCCGTCGAGGTGGACTTTCTTCGTTCAGTTGTGGGTGGGGTTGGGTTGGGTGGTGGACTTGGTGGAGGAACCATGATGTCAAATGGGATGGATGTTGTTGTTCCAGGGATTGGGGGGATTGGGGTTGGTGGGGGTCCAACCCCTAATGGATCCCTTCATGGTGGGGGTGGAGTGACCCCTTGTGGAGGATCTCTGCCCCTCTCCTCCTCCTCAACCACCAACACTGGGACTTCCTCCCCAAACAATGGGAGCACTGGGAATCTGGAGGAGAGTAAGACCAACCTCATTGTCAACTACTTACCACAAACCATGACCCAAGAGGAGATCCGCTCCTTGTTCTCCTCCATTGGAGAGGTCGAGAGTTGTAAATTAATTCGAGATAAAATCACGGGTGAGTTGAGACTTGAGAAGAACAATAAGCATTATTATACATAGCTCAGAGGTCATGACCCACGGTGGGGAGGGGTCACCCTCTCCATCCGTGGGTCAATCCTCCTCATCCTCCCATTGTGACTCGACCCTCTATAAAACGAGATTAGATTCCTCTATGGTTTCAGGGCAAAGCCTTGGCTATGGCTTCGTTAACTATCATCGGGCTGAGGATGCAGAGAAGGCAATTAATACTCTCAATGGTCTCCGACTCCAAAATAAAACCATCAAGGTAAAACCTCAACCTCAATGTGAGTGGATTGCTAGGATTGACCTCTGACCCTTTCTTTTGACTTTGGTTTTAGGTCTCCTTTGCACGCCCAAGCTCTGAGGCTATTAAGGGTGCAAATTTGTATGTTAGTGGACTACCCAAGAATATGGCTCAACAGGAATTAGAGAGTCTATTCACACCCTATGGTCGGATCATTACTTCACGAATCCTTTGTGACAACATTACTGGTGAGTATCATGTCTGAGGTCAGAGGTCAACTAGAAGCTGAGATGGTGTTAGCTCGTTCCCCATATGAATTATGTTTTGTTTGATGAGAAGCATTAATTCTAATTTTTGGTCTATTCCCTCGGGGGATGTGTTGATGGGGCAGGGTTGTCCAAGGGAGTAGGCTTCATCCGCTTCGATCAGAGGATTGAGGCAGAACGAGCAATTGCAGACCTCAATGGCACCATTCCAAAGGGATCCACAGAACCCGTCACAGTGAAATTTGCCAATAACCCGAGCAACAACACAAAGGCTCTTCCACCCCTTGCGGCCTACCTCGCAGCCCCTCAAGCTGCAGCTGCAGCCAGACGCTTTGGTGGTCCAATTCATCATGCAACTGGTCGACTGCGGTACATACCTCTTTCACCACTTTCCAGGTGAGCTGGCTGCGCATGGCTCATCTCTCCTCCTTCCCCTTGCCTTATCTCTTCGCTTCCTTCGCTTATCTTCATCGCTTTTGACCTCTCATCATTAACCAACCCCCACCCATCCTTCCTACCCCTTGGGGTCATATGGGACCCATATATGCTAAAAAAGCTAAAGATATTTTGATGAAAACTGGGCCTCACTCTTAAAAGAACAACCTTGAATTTTAACATGAATTTATATTACAATATATGACCTATGACTACTATCCAGGATGAATTTTCAAATACTTCTTTCTATTAACCAAAAGGTATTTAATTAACGTAATAAACATGAGAATGAGTAAATGGATGGATCACCCCATGACCTCTCCTTTCCCATCCTTATATACTTGCCTATTATTCCCGCATCGCTATAGCTCCTCTGGGCTCTGACCTTAATATGTAGTTCTAGGTTAATTGTATAATCCAAAATGGAATATGGAGTTACCACGAACCGAAAACTTCCATTTTGCTATACCAAAGAACTTTGGGCGACGCAAGGTCATTTTTGGATCAAATCCGTGGTGGTTTTTGAGGGAGGTCACCTCGAAACGAAATGAGTCGCTCCTCCTCATCCCCTCTTCTTATAAATGTTATTTGATTCTGATTATGAATTAGTTGTTCCTGAATTATTATGATTATATGATTATGAATTAACATATTTGTTCCTATTTGTTCTAATTCTCTTGAGTCTCTTTTGGTTTCTTACTTTTTTCATTTTCTCTCTATTTGATTTTTTTAGTACTGGCAAGGCCGTGCTGGCCATAAACAAAGGGTTGCAGAGGTCAGTATACCCCAACTTCTTCTTTTTTAGTTGACCTGGCTTCAGGTCACCGCCCCACCTCTCAAACTAGTCCTTCACCTTCTCCTCTGCATCCGCACTAACAATGACTAACAAGAAGCCAAGGATGGGCACTGGGAGGTTCTTACTACGTCCTCTCGTCTTTTTGACCTCTCAGCCTCCAAGGACCTCACTCCATATTTGTCTCCAAATTCTCCTCATTTGCTTTGCTATTAGATATTTTTTTGTGCTTGATTCTCTGTCTGGGTGTTCATGACCCATGAAAGTACTAATCCCATCCATTTTTATTGTCCTCACTCCAGGTACTCACCGCTGGCAGGTGACCTCCTTGCAAATACAGTCATTCCAGGGAGTGCAATGAATGGAGCTGGTTGGTGTATTTTTGTATACAATTTGGCTCCAGAGACAGAGGAGAATGTTCTTTGGCAGTTATTTGGTCCATTTGGAGCAGTTCAATCTGTCAAGGTCATTCGGGACTTACAAACCAACAAATGCAAAGGTTTTGGATTTGTAACAATGACAAATTATGAAGAGGCTGTTGTTGCGATTCAGTCCTTGAATGGATACACCCTTGGGAACCGTGTCCTCCAAGTCTCATTCAAGTCCAATAAGACCAAG
Source organism: Xenyllodes armatus (assembly GCA_034699765.1). Taxonomy (NCBI): domain Eukaryota; kingdom Metazoa; phylum Arthropoda; class Collembola; order Poduromorpha; family Odontellidae; genus Xenyllodes; species Xenyllodes armatus. The sequence continues at coordinate 9,810 of JAQIYE010000664.1, forward strand.
ACCTCTTAAACAGGATGACCACTTCCTTCAAGGACTCCCCATTAAGTCAACTCAAACTTCATATTCTAGTCCATAAACCAAAAAACGCGAAGTTTCACCCCAGTTTCAATTTTGTACTACTGAGGTCACAAATGGATGCGATACTCTCCCACATCCCCCAAGGCCTCTTGTTGTATCTATTTGTACGATTGTTAACTTTCTTATATACTCCTTTTGAGGAAGGATTTTAAATGGCGGAGAGGTTGGCAGGTTGTGCACCTTCTTGACCGTGACCCCAAAGTTCCCTTTTCATAAATGTTAACGTTATATTATATTACATCATATTAGTCATTTTTGGAACTTTTACTCGATGCATCATGATGTCACACCAGGATTCTTAGCTTATTGTGTCTCTCTTTTATCTTTAGACGTGTCACACTCACTTTCTCATTACAGTACTACATATTGTCTATGATTATTATGAGGTTAGATTTTTCTGGGAAGAGTCGGTTTTCCCACTTTTAAGCAAGGACTCGTCCCAATTTATGATTAATTAATCAACTAATTAGTTAATTTAGTTATTATGGTGTGTTACTTACTGTTTATGCTTAGTTGTAGGTGGATGTGTACTTTAAAGGGCTCCACACAAACATTTCTTGCTTGATTACAAAAATTAGTAGTTTATGTAGGTTGACCCCTGACCCATTTTCCTCTCGCCCTTACCTCTAGAGACCCATGTGGGATTGGTATGCCAAAAGATAAGGAATACTACTAGTCAGTGTGAGCTTCAGTGCAAAGGGCTCGCTTGTGATTGGTTGGTTTCGGTGGTCACATGAACAGGGAACTAGTCAGTGATTGGTCAATTTATTCCTCCTTCTCCCACTCACCAAATAAGTTCCACCTCTCCCCACATAACTCCTACTTATTTTAACATTATTCGTGGACAAATTTGTCAATTAGAAAATGTTACATTATTTCGTCATATTTATTATGATCTTTAAGTAGTTGTGTCTTGTGTGAGCCTATTTCCCATCCCACTTATTATGGTCTGCGAAGCATCGACCATTATGCATTTGTATTTTCCGTCCGTCTGTCTGTGTCAGAAAGCACTTCTCATATAGATTTTCTAAATGAAACTTTCAGGATACATTCGTAGTAGGACTAGGCAGATTGATTTCGAGAATCAGCATTCTAGCATTTACGGTTCGCGTTTTATTGCGAAATTTCGGTCGAAAATCATCATCAGCGGCATATGATGTGCAGGGTTCACTCTGACAACCACATACAAAATTCGTGTCATTCGACGCGTCTCATTATGGCAAACAACATTAACATTAAGCATTTTGACCTAGGCAAAACGGTTTGACCTCTAGAGGTCACGAAAGGTCAA
>JAQIYE010000665.1:0-11177 GCA_034699765.1 Xenyllodes armatus
GTCAAAGGTCACGGGGTCAAGTTTGAGGTCATTTTCTAAATATGCCAAAAATTAGATGAATTTAGAGTCATTGCTTCTTCGGATTGAATGAACCGTTAAAAAGTTATAACGGTTTGAAGGATGGGACTGACTGACGGACTGACGGACGGACAGAGTGAAGGCAGTACTTGTTGATGTGGGCTCAACTCGTAAAATTATCGTTTAAACAAAGTTTGATGGTCCATTTAGTATGAGGTGATAATTTTGTGAGAATAATGCCTAACAAGTGCATGCCCCAAATCCCGACGTATTTAAAAGAAATTCCAAAAGTTTGACTGAAAAAATCTTTTTTTTTTTAACTTTATTACTGTATATATTATAGTTACAATTTACAATGGAAAATAAATCAAAATTGTATTAACTGTTCATGATTACTTCAACTATAAAAATATCCGTTATACAAGTTTACATATTTTGGAGAAACTGGAAATATTTCAAATTCCAAGGCCATTAATCCTGATGAAGGCATGATGGTCTTCGATGACACAGAAACTGAGCTGTAACCTTGAGGTCTCAACGTCTCAAGGTCACCTTTTACCAACAAGTAAATCCACCATCAATGATGATATCAGTTCCGGTCATGAAATTAGAGAGTGGTGATGCCAAATAAACAACAAGTCCAGGTAAATCAGTAACATCTCCAAGTCGGCCCATTGGAGTTTGTTCCGTCCATTGTTTCTTGAGAGCCACAAGATGTGGGGTACTGTTCAATGGAGTGTCAATGTATCCACTGAAATTTTAAAAAAAACGAAGGAAAATTGTTAATTTTTCAAAAATTATCAGTTTCTTCAGACATAAATGAATTTGTAAAAAATAAGTCCTTACGGTGAGATACAGTTGACACAAACTCCACGGTTAGCCCATTCAGCCCCAAGGGTCTTGGTCATATGAACAACTCCAGCCTTGGACACATTGTAAGCAACTTGATTCTGTGGATGATTCACAATCGTCCCTGACATAGATGCAGTATTAATGATCTTCCCATAACCCTTGGTCAACATATGCTTGGCCTCTGCTTGACAACAGAAAAAGACTCCATTGAGATTAACCCCCATCGTTCGATTCCATTCTGTCTCTGTGGTATCCTCAGAATTGGAATGGTAGACAATCCCAGCATTGTTGACTGCAACATGAAGGTCACCCCAGGTCTTGAGAACAGTTTGAACCATGGCTTGAGTATCAGCCTTGTTGGACACATCAACTTTAATGGCAATGGCTTCAACACCCTTGGCCTTGAGTTCAGTCGCAACGGTCTCAGCACGAGTCAGCTCCAAGTCTGCTACAGCGACTTTGCATCCAGCCTCTCCAAGGGCATGAGCAATGGCACGACCAATCCCTTGACCCCCGCCAGTTACAAGGGCTACTTCACCATTCCGTTGAAATCCAGTAAGGATCCCGGTCTCTGTGGTATGGAGTCCAGTGACGAGGGACGTGATTTTAGAAAGTTGCTCAGCGACCTTGGGGTCCTTGGTCAAGGATTGAGTTTCAACAAGGAGAGCCTTGAGGGTTTGAACGGTGGTTCCTACATTACAAATAAAAAAATGAATTTTAAAATTGATTTTTTTGGGGTAAGTTAGACATTTTTTCCTTCAAGTAATTAAAACCTTACCTGTGGTGGTACTCATTTTGACAAAAGTTGATGAAGATTGGATTTCTGGACTAAAAGTGTCGGAATGGTTTAGTAGACCAAGATATGGAGACTCGACTTGACCAAAATTGGTTAGACGACTAAGACCCACCTCCTGGGTCCCACCACTTTATATACAAAAGAAAATCCATTTAGATCCCAAGTCCAAGCTAGATCCCAAGTTCCAGTAATGCCTCTCCAGTAGTAAAAATATTGGATCTGTTCCAGAATACAATGAGGTCTTCTTAATATGAATCCCACCACCGCACGTGCAAGGCCCTAAAAGGTTTTCTCAAGAGAGAAGAGGCAGTTATATAGTGAGACATTTGATACATATGGATACGCCCCCATTACTTGGTGATGGTTTATGTATTTATAATGTCCTTCAGACCAATTAATTACAGTGAATTTGTATTATGGAAATATACTCATGTATGGTCCGACAAAAAATGTCAGAATAATATAGTGACTTTGCGGTATCGACATCTTGTACCACATTATTCAAACACCCCAGTAATTGTAATTATATTGCATGTGGATGGACCAATCTACTAGCCTTATGGACTACTAATTGGACCATCAAATATTTATTGTTCATTCTCATTAATATGATAAATGTTATGTAACATGTATAACTGCCATAGCATGACTACGTTTTCAAATGAGTTGGCCCTTCGACCTCGATTTGTATCACTGATGCGAGTGAGAGCTTCATTTCAAAGATAATTAGGAAGCCCAAAGTGTGGGTTCATGTGCGTAAGTCAGCAACCAGAAGGTCAATGCGGCTAAAAGTGAAAGTCAAAGCATATTTGAGAGCGGAGAGGAACCCCCCGTACCGCTCGGAATACATTTACGTACAGGCGACCAATAAACAAATTAAAAATTAGGAAACATAATTCTCTCAAATCAAATCCCATTCGATCAGGACCAGAATGCGAGATGGAGGATGTTAAGATGTAATGAATGACCTTCAGCATCTATACCTTAAAGATTGAAGGAAGAAAAGTAAAAAGGTTAGTGTCCTTGACCTTGTGTTTATCGGCTGTCATTACTATATCTCAGTAATACGATAAGACGCTTATCTTTTCGTTATAATTCGTTAAGTCAATTTACTAATGAGTATTAATCTTAATCATTCTGAATTGAATTGCACAACTCAACTTAATTCCAACTATAAATGAAGATCATGATTCAACCTTGATTTCTCTAGGTCGGATGTCAAGATGAGAAAAATTTGAGATTACACATACTTTATATTATAGTATATCATCCAATGAATAATGATCACCCCTTATGGGGAACACCTTAAAGTTCAAGATCTAAAAGCATCTGACCTAGAAGAGAGAGACGAAACTAAAAGTTAATCGTATGACTATGGTGATGATAATTTATAATCTGGAAAAATGTCTGGACAAGAAAATATTTGAATTACATATTGATTTGTGACACCTCTTTCGATAGGTGCAAGCCCAAAGGTTTTTGATGTTACAAAATACTTTGTAAGTAATTTTCAATTAATTATGTCATTAAATTGATAGTTTCTTCCACGACACGACCCATACGAATGGTTCACTCGTGATGCCTTGATGACTTTTAAATGTCGTTCTATATCAAATTTAATGAAATCCATAAAACTGAAATGCATAATTTATAATCTGGTAGAGTATCTGTTAAAGAATTGGAGCATCTCTAAAGATACTTGTATAGTTAGCATGAATACATGCAAATGTCCATTTATGCCATCATAATGATACATTTAATTAACTTATGTTAACATAAATTAACATGTTTGGTGATGCTTGTTGTAATGATAATGAGCCACTCATCAAGCAACATTATGCGAACTTTAAGAATTACAACAATTAAAATGCCCTGAAATGTAATCGTAATCACATAAAAACGGAATTAAAGGCTTGAGGAGGGTTTGAATCTAACAAAACCCCGAAAATGTCAACATGGACAAAAGGGTCCAACCAAATCCATGGACTCGAATTCTCAACCTTGAATCTTTTAGACTCGAACTCATATTTTCCCTAGTCGAGCCTATAGACTCGAACCTATATTTTTAGCTCGAGCCTTTTATTAGACCCGAATTCTTTTAAGAGTCGAACTCATATTCTCAACACAAGTCTTACTTAGACTCAAACTCATATTCTCAACTAGAGTCTTTAAAACTCGAACTCATATTGTCAACTTGAGCGGTCTAGACTCGAACTCATATTCTCAACTCGAGTCTCTAAGACTCGAACTCATATTGTAAACTCGAGCGGTCTAAACTCGAACTAACATTGTCAAATCGAGCCGTCTAGGCTCTAGACTTGAACTCATACCCTCAACTTGAACTCGAGCCGTCTGGACTCGAGCTCATATTGTCAACTTGAGCCTTTCAGACTCGAACTCACATTCACACATTAACTCGAGTCAATTGTGACTCGAACTCACTCCAACATCCTTCCTCGAATCCAGTTTTAAACAAAGAAGACAAAGTAAAATCAGACGCTATAGACTCATCATCAAAATACCTCCAAAAAAGCCAGAGTTCCCTTGTCCCGAATTTTTCCCCGGGATTCTTTAAACTCAAAATCCAAGCATTTCCACATAGCTCGGTTTTCTCAAAAGCACAAAAGATTTTCATTTTGAAATGTTAATTTTCCTAATTATTCAAGTTAATTAACTCATTATTCAAGTTAATTACTTAATTATTATTAAGGAATTTAAGCTAATTCAACTTTGTTGAGTTATTAGACTCATTGAAATTATTATTATATTTAGATTGTTGTTTAATCATCGTGATAAATGCTAATTATAAATTAAAGCATTTAAAAAATGCCAAAACGTCAGATCTCACCCAATTCAAAGTCAGTTGTTCCAGAAAGAACAACGGCCCCTGGCTCCCCAATTTCATCTGGAGGAGACAGCATGAATATTTCACCTCCAGCCTCTGCCCCTGACGCTGGAACACCAAAAAATAAATTAAAGCGGGGACTAAGCCCAAATCCCTCATCAGGACCCTCTCCTCCTCGTGACCCTGACCCACACCCCAACCATGACCTTGGTCTGGCCAAGCCAGAGCCAAAGGAAAGAGAGGTCATCAACAACTCTGTCCCTGTCACTGTCCCTGTAGACCAACGACAGAAAACAGCGTCTCCGATCAAGTCAAAGGTCAACGATGAGGTCCCAGCCCCAATTAGTGCCCTTGAACTTCCAGCTTCCACAGTCTTCAATAACTCTGGCCCTGAGGATCAACAACAACAAAAGATTGGGTCTCCGACCAAGTCACAAAGGGTCAACGTCAACGATGAGTTACCGGTCGATGTCCTTGATTCTATATCCCCAAATGTCCTCAATAACTCGACCCCTGTCCCTGTAGATACACAACACAAGACAGCGTCTCCAATCAGGTCAAAGGTCATTGATGAGGCCCCAGTCCCAGTCGGTGTCCTTGAACCTCTATCGTCTACAGATGAGGAGGATGAGAATGAGTTGGAGGCTGGAGAAGTGAGTCAAGACAGTGAGGATGATGAAGGAAAAACCACACGTACATGGACCACTGTCGCTGCCCCTAATGGTCTCAATGGGGATGATGACGTATTTGTCTCTACTGCTGGAGAACCCTTAAGTGAACCAGAGGTCGAGGTTAATTCAGAGAATGAAGATGAGCCAGTGACTACTAGGAAGAAGAGTGGTGAAGAGAAGGACAATGAAGTCTTAGAAGCTGGTGATGACAAGGACACTTTTGAAGGTGATGGTGACCAAGAAGATCCAGAGTATGATTTTGTTCCAGATGGAGAAGATGATGATGATGAAATATTGAAGGGTGAAGAAGGGGATGAAGAAGAAATGTCAGGTGAAGATGAAGGTGAAGGTGAATACGATGACGATGATGAAGAAGGAGAAGGAAGTTACTTCAGTGGCAGTGAAGAGGGTGAAGCTGATGATGAGATGACCGGAGAAGGCGAAGGCGCACTCACTCGCGAACCCCAAGACGATGCATCCATTTCTGGAAGGATGAGGGATGAGGAGGAAGGTGAAGTCGATGATGATCAAGATATGGAGACTGACCAACCAGTTAGAAAAAGAGCAAGACAAAGAAGTGAAGTAGTAAAACCTGAACCCTCAACTTCAACCGAAATAGATCCCGACTTTTCAGAGTTCGAACTAACGCTTCAGACTTCTCGAAATGCCAAGTACAAGTTTTTCGTAAGAAGCTATGTTTAATTCTTAAAACCTTTCTAATTAAGATTAGACTGTTTAAATTTCAACTTCTTTTTTCTTTTCTTTTCCGTAGGATGAGTTTTACTACTACTTTTCGGAGTTAGAATTATTACCACCAGATTCAGGGCAACAAGATCTTGATGAACTTATGGAAGAGTCAATGGAGCACTGTAGAACTTTTTATGAGCTTTTAGATGAAGAGTAAGTTTTAAAAACAATGAAATTTGGGATTTTGTCTTTGTAATTTTATGGGCAACGGTACTTTATGCACACTGGTTTGTTTCAACGACTCAGTGTGTCTCTGTATTTGTATATTTTTTCAGTGAGTTGGTAGAAAAGCAAACGCTGTTGGATCAAATTTTGAGAGAATATCTTCTTGAGTATATTATTACGGATGGGATACTCAAAAAAACACGATGGGAGAGTCTAGTTGAGTTCAGCATAAAATTTGCAAGGGAAGAGCAGGCTACACCAATTATCCCTATCACTTTGATGACGGATCTTGTAGAGTTAAGTGACCTGGATGATTGTGAGAGGGTTTTCAACTTCATTGAATCCCAACTTGAAACATGGAAGGAACCATTTTTTATGAATTCCGGGAAAAATGCTGTGCTCAGGTTGTGCAATGGTAAGTTGAATGGTTCCTTGACTTTGGATTTGAAAGACATCGACTAACGAGCTGACCTTAACCTTAGTGTAACATGTGTAAAAATTTTTAATCGTATGAATGTTAATTTTGCAAGATCTACTTCGGCGACTTTCAAGAGAGCAAAATACTCTTCTATGTGGAAGGATCCTCATTTTTCTATCAGATTACTTCCCATTTTCTGAACGCTCGGGTCTCAACATAATGTCGGAATTCAACACGGACAATGCTACAGTTTTTAAAACGGGGGATGGATCCGATGACCCTGAGGATCAGTTGTATGTCGGAGACCAATCTAAGCATGGTAAACTCTTTGAAGGGGTTGAAATTAAAGTTCCTGGCCTTCATGAAATAATTGCTGATTCGGAAAGAGAGAAAGAGAAACAACCTAAGCTTACCTACGCACTTTATGTGGAGTTTTGGTCTTTACAAGATTATTTCAAGAATCCATCCCAGTGTTACACTGAAGTTGGGTGGACTGCTTTTCTAAAGGTGAGACTCAACAATATTTGATCTCCTATATACCTTATGTTCAAATATCCAAATAAAACAACTGGGGGAAAGGGGTTATAAATAAAACTAACCTATTATTTTTTGATTTCTAGTATGTCCATGATGTTCTTGAGGCTCTGAATTCATTTAAATTGGAGCCACCTCCAGAAAAGGACCAAGAAAGCGACCTTGATCATGCTCCTCGAGCTAGTTTAGAACCCAGCGAACTTTTTAATTTGGCTCCAACGTTGGGGAATGATAGATTGTACTTTGCCAAGTACTTAACCAATCGGCGCCTTCTTGAGCTGGAACTGAAGGATGGTATTTTTCGACGCTATTTCTTAATCCAGTTACTAATTGTCCTCCAGTACTTGACTCTTCCAGTAAAATTTAAAGGGTAAGTTATGTTTGCAGTTCAATTTAAGCTCCGTGGAGCTCATAATGGTCCAGATGTTTTTTAAATATCCAGTTTTTACTTGTATGTGTTTTATAGGGAAAATCAAGTTTTAACAGAAGAGCAGTTAGAATGTATTGACTCATTAAAGGAGAAAGTTTTTCATCTGCTAGACTGTATACCTCCTGAAGGCAAAACGGTATCGATGGGATTGCGAAACATGTTCAAAGTAAGAAATCGTATATTCTGATTATCTCTCAACTCAATTTCTGTAATTTTAAAGATAGTTAAGTAATTGCAGGTGAAAATAGCAGAAAGTTTGAAAAAATTTAAATTCTATCCTTTTAACAGAGGGAAGAGTTATGGAGTAAATGGAAAAATGATGGATGTCCTGAATTTAAGAAACCAGAGCCACCAGCCAATGTTGGTTTACCTGATGAGAATTTAAGGACTGGAAGTGACCTGAAAGTTGGCACGGAGCCTGCAGGGACTGAAAAAATGGAGACAGATCAGGGAACAAGTGCTTTCAATAATGAAGGAATGTTACTAGGGTCAGAGGATCGGTTGCCAGAAATACCAGGATCTTCAGCCAATGACCTCACAAACAAGCCCGCCGTGCCAAGGAAAAAGGTTCGAAGGCGCCTTGGAAATGTATTAATGGAAGCTGAGAAGAAAGGAAAATGGCTCCTTGGGAAGTAAGTTTCTTTTGATTTGTTGAAACAAAAATGTGATTCTGAATATTCTACCGGGTAAATTGCAGTAAGCACTGTTTGATTCATTTCTCATTTGACTTTGACGCTCAATATAGTCCTGAACTGAATCGACTCTGGAATAAGTGCTCTGATAATTTAGAAGCTTGTCGGAAAGGATCCAGAGATTTTATGCCATCGATTGAAGGACATTTTGCTGAGTCATTTAAAGAATTGGACACTGACCCAATCCCTCCACCTCCAAAGAAACAGCTTAAACCTAAAAAGTGAGTGTTAAATTATTAATAGTTGGGTACACGCGCTGAAGCAGTTTGGTTAGAACATCAACATTTGACTTTCAAAATTCTTTATTTGCTAGAATTTTAGGAGACCCGAACTTTGGATGGAGATCCCTTCGACTATTGGCACGAAGGAGTCCATACTTTTTCCAGACCGTCAGTAGTTCACCACTTCATCCTCTTCAAGTCTATTTAGAATTCATTCTACGAAAGATTGCAGCTGATTTGAACATTACTATACCTACAAATGCTGCCCAAGCTTTGGAGGTTTGTACATTTCTCTTATCGTTAGTTGTTTCTTGTTTCATATGTTCTATGCGTTAAACTTTGTAAAAATATGTAAAATTACCCTTTGCAATTTCAATATAGAAGGCACAACCAGAGAAGGTCCCTGCCCCTGTCGTAAAACAAGCAAATGATGGAGCTAAGAATGAAGCAGCAATGGAAGTTGATACCGGTGCAGAAGGTCAAAAAGATTCAAATCAACCTCTTCCTGAAGCGACTCAGACTCAGGATGATGAACGAGTTGAATATGAAGAGGATAAACAACGATTCAGATGTTTAACAGAGGATGAGCAAGGAATTATAGGGAAAAGATTAGGTGATGATTGGAAAAAGTTAGCCCTCAAACTTGGGTTTAAACCTGATGAGGTGAGTTTACAGGAATTTGTTATTTAGTGTTCTCATTACAAGCGAATTGTAAAGACATCCCACATTCACTAACCCTCACCCTTTATTGACCTTATTTTCTTTATAGGTTGAATACTTTGAAACCGATCACAAGGAATCTGCTGGAGCCTACATGCTTCAAATGTGGACTTTAAATGAGGCTGAAGATGCAACAGTTGCAGAACTCCTATATACCATGGAGGGTCTTGGTCTCAAAGACAAAACTGAAGGTGTATTCAATTTTACTACATAGTACCTCATAGCTCTCAAAAAAAATATGGAATTACTAATTTTTCTCCCATTCCATAATAATAATAATTATTATTATCCAGGATATATTAGTATGACCTTACAAATTATATTGTTATATATTACTTAAAATTTCTCATCTATTATTACTTTGTTTCAAGTTTAAAATGATTATTATCATGACGTTTAATAAATAGAACTTATGGGACATGCTGTGTATGTATAGTATACTAACTATCACAGATAGGTCGTAACAGTTCATTTTTCAAATTCAATTTTAGGTGTTCAAGGTCAAAGTAATGGTAGGAAAATTGTTTTTTAGAAAAATTAGAAATGCCCAACTTTTTAAAAACTTTTTGGAAAACATGTTTAAGGTAGATTCGATGGGCTTTTGGCCTACTACTATAGCAGGCGGTAATATCAAAACTTGTGGAAAAAGTAGAACGAAACCATAAATCACAATCAAAAAATTATAACGTCATCGCCCTCATCCCATTTTTTGTTCAAAAAAAAACGAGATAATATTTTTTTTGAAAATTTTGTTCATTCTTGAAAAAAAAAAGATGGATTCCATCTTTCAAATTATTATTGGGTGTGATCCTTGAAAAGCTTGATTACGAATTGGAATTATAAAGTAAAGATGAGTTCAATTAAAATGGATCATCAACATCTTGAGACTCGAGGGTCAGGGTCGGGTTCTTCAAGGCCAGGGCCCTCAACTTCGTCCTGCCCTTACCATCCTACAGGACCACCAGGAACAACCCCTTCAGGGTCAGGGTCAGGGTCAGCTCCTCCACCCCCACCCCCACCACCAACAAGACAACCACCACCACTCACTGATGATGAGGAGGATGAGGATGAGCTCCTCCTTGAGGATGGACCACCACCATCAGGACCTGCGAGTGGAAATTCAGAGGCTTCATCACAATTTAATACCATTCGACCCCTTTGTGTCCAGGTCATGGAGGCTCCAACAGCGACTAATCTCTCAAATCTATCAGATCTCCTTCGTGACATGGAGACTGTGGATCCATGTGTTCTTGACTATATTATTTTTCCCCTGACGATTCATTTGAAGGTCTCACAGAATTATAGGTGAGTTAAGTTGATTTGGCCAATGACATGACCTGACCTAGAAATTTGCCAGGAAATTGCATTGGAGTAGACATTATTGTTTTAATTAGAATTCAATTTAATTGGTCATTTTTAGGCAAGACATCCGTGTGGGTCTCTACCATTGCCTTCAAGTCGTCTTGAGTAAATGGGAGTTACAGTCTGCTCAGTTGTTTATGGAATTATTTCATCGTCTCAACATGTCTCTAAGTACTCCGTCTTCACCATCAAATCGTGAGTCGTTTAAGAATTTTTAAGTCCTGTTTTTTTGTAGCATAAGGCCTCTCTGTGGATCTAGTCATTAATACTTATATTTAACTTTTTATTTCAGTTAATACCAAGATGAGTGAGAATGAAATGGAACCAATCATTGCTACAATGTTGGCTTTATTGGGGAACAGCTTAAAGCTTCATTCCAAAAGACTATTCTCAGAGAAACATATGCCTTCTGTTGGTCATTCAATTTACATTATCCTCCAGTTGATTTCGTTTGACACCGTCAAAGCACTGAGGTAACTGGCTCTTGTTCATCATTGAACTCAAAGTATATTTCTAGTTCTTTTGTTGAAAACGGGTCTTCTAAGAATTACTTTGTGTTTATACCATTTACATTTTTAGACTTAAGGCAATGGCTGTGATTGAACACTATATTGAAGCTTGTGAAGGATCTGAGGATGCTTGTCACAGGGTCTTTGGTTTTTTGCCTGGACTTGCAACGAATTTGAAACAAGTTTGTTGTACTATA